>OY757932.1:31120877-31418377 GCA_963585895.1 Sepioteuthis lessoniana | reverse complement strand
AAGATACAGGTTCTAGATTGGAAGCTCTGCATCAACATCTTTTAGATATGATACAAATGATAATTTGACAGTAGACCAACTTCAATATACATTGTAATGATTGCTTATCAGTTAAAAAAATAATGAAATAAGATATAGTTGTTTGATATCGACATAGTAGTTATTTTAGTAGTAGTAGTTAAAAAAGTGGTAAGAGTAACCTGATGTCAAACCTTTTTTTTTGGACCTTATTTTTCTAATGCAGGTTTTATATAATTAAAGAATGATTTTTTTTATATTAATCATTTTTCATTAATTATATTTTATCATTCAGTTTGGTTGGGCTTTGATATATTCGGGTTAAGAACCCAGGTGTATAGTCAATTGGAGCAGTTTATGCTCACGTACAAAGGATATGACAATCACCATTGTCATAATAACTCCCAGACAGAAAATGAGGCTGGAGTGTGGATGACGTTATGCCCGGAAGAGATGGTCCTGAGAATGAGGATTTTGAAAAAGAGTCAGTTGAGAGTTGAGTTTCTGCCATTGAGGCATAGAGTTGGATTTAGGCCGTTGAAGATGTAGGGTTTTTCGGATCTGGTAGAAGCCATACCAGGTTTTGTGAAGGGGGTCGAGAAATTTGAGGTACTGGTTAATGGCCAGGCCAGCGTTCTGTGAATTCCCCTAAGAATGGGTTTGAGATTTTATTTGAGTTACTGGTTAGTGGCCAGACTGGGTTGTGAAGGTCCCCCAGGAATGGGATAAAAAATTTGGGAGTTTGGTAAGAGATCAGACCATTGTGTTGAAGAGGATATTTTGAAACAGGGAATGGGAGATTAGGGAGTATGTGTGCAAAATCTTGACATATCTCGTATGTACCGAAAAATTGATGGACTCGGTTTTGAATTGTTCTTGAGGGAGAAATATAGTTGACCAAATAGATAAATAGAGTAACCTTGCTAACTAGTGAAAAAGAGTAAAAGATAGAGTAAAAGGTTTGGGTTGCTTAGGAAAAGAATCCCCGGGATATTTTAACTCATCTTTGGAAGTAAGCAAGAAACTAGTATTGGGGTGTCGTGGTCGAAATAAGTAAAAATGAAGAAATGATGGCTGGATATAAGCCAGACTTTTGTAGAGATAATTGCTGAAAGAAAAAGAAAAAAAGGTACCCGTTAGCTATTGAAAAGATGAGAGATAGACCGATTGACGGTGGTCAAAAGTTGAAGAAAAAGGGGATAAAAATGGGAATGGTTTGTGTTGGTTGGAAAGAAAAATAGGTTCCTGGGAAGTTTTATCACATTTACCTTGGTTTGATTGCTTAGTTGTAAAGGATGCTTAATGGAAAATGTACTGGGGCACAGACAATGATAGTGTGCGTTATTAATATATATATATATATATATATATATAAATTAATGACAGAGATTATGAGAAAAAGTTTAGATGTAACGGATGTATAAGGAAAGCAAAAAGAGCAAAAGACAGATAATGAGCAACTGATCTGTGAAAAAGAAGAAAAAAAAAAAAAGACTGAAGAGAAAAAAAACAAAACATGCCGAGTGATAAAGTAAAATAGACATTGAATCACCAGAAAAGAAGGACCAGAAAATATTAAAAAAAAAAAAAGATTGGAGAAAAAAGAAAATGAAGGATGATACAAACAACTTTTTTTTTTTAAAAACAAGAAAACAAAACTGACTTTTAGTTTTTGGACTGTTGAATGATTTATAGTGTTGTTTCTTTTTATATGCTCTTTTGAATTGTTATTCTTCTTGTTACTGTAATTTTATTGGTCAAGTTGACATAAGGAAGAGTGTTACATTGCGTAATTATTATAGATTACGAAATCGGAAAGGAAGAAAATAGAGAAAAACAAAGGGAAAATTCTTTCACATTGATACATTAGTTTAAAAATATATTTTATCTTCTATAACAAAATGATTTTATTTTGTGGGGAGGAAAGGTGTGTTATATAATTAAGGAATGATTTTTTTTTTTTTTTTTTTTTTTTTAGATTAATCATTTTTTGTTAATTATATTTTATCATTCAATTTGGTTGGACTTTGAACTATTAGGGTTAAGAGCCCTGGTGTATAGTCATTTAGTGCAGTTTAAGCTTGCGTGCAAAAGATATGACAATCACCATTGTCATAATAAACCCCGGGGGCTGGAGTGAGGATGACATCATGCCCAGAAGAGATGGTCCTGAGAATTTGAGGATTTTGAAAAAGAGTTAGTCGAGAAGTTGAGGTATGGACTATGGGGGTAGAGAGCTGAGTTTCTGCCATTGAGGCATAGAGTTGGATTTAGGCCATTGAAGATGTAGTTGGGTTTTTCAGATCTCTACTGACAGAGATCTTAAACATCACAAGATGTGTCGCATGTTGGGTGGGGTTAGCATAGTAAGAATTGTGCGTCTCTCCTTCTGTCGAAGGGGTTGTGAATTGACCATGGGTAAGCATATGAATGTATATATGTGTCCATAGGAATCATTAATTCTTCCCTGCTAGTATAAAATGTCAGATAAAAGTAGATCAATGATTTTAAAAATTTCATTACACCTTTAAAGGTCTCCTAGAGACTTGTTGTCTGCTAGTATTTTTATGTCCAGTTTTGGGTGGCTAAAAATCCAAAAATAGGAATGTTCAACCCCAGACATATACAAGTAGAATGAGTCTACAACTATAAAGGATAAGAGACAGATGCAAACAGTATACAACCAGAACAGACAGATGGGACTACAGATACAGAGATAGGCTAAGAGAACAGATACAGAAGAGATAGACAGGGAACTAGAGAAACAGAGACAGACAGACACATGAAGATATGCTGACACATGAAGATAGGCTGAGAAGACCAGAACAATGACCCAAAAATCTAGCTGTGATTTTTAGTTTTTTGTTAAGGGATTTTGTTGTGAAATGTCATACAAACTTCTTCCTCTCTAAACATTTTTATTCAATTTTTTTGTTTTCACCTTGTTCTTTTTTTTTTTTTTTTTGGACTCGTGCATTTTGACTTGACCTGCTGAGAACCAGCAAACATAATGTGGAATAAGATTTTCATTCTGCAAAGTGTATGGCCCAATTTGTATTCCCACCCCCTTACTATGGTTTAAACTTGGACAATTTAATTTATTTTTTCATCTATTAAGACAGCAAAGACAAAAAGTCTGGATTTTTTTTAATTATCATTTCAGATGCATAATTTTTAATCATTCATATAAGATGTGCCTTCATTTTCCAAAGTTTACCTACAAAATCATTTTGTTTACTTTCTTTGTTTAATGACATATCAACCTTTGTGGGTAATTTAATGCTAAAGCCATCCTTCAAAAAGAATAGAAGTGATACTACTTAACCCATAGCTGTAGGGATAAGAGTCATTATTTGGTAGCATAAAATAAAAATGCATTTTTAATCATCTACAACTATAAGAAAATTACTTCTCTCTAAACACATTTCAGATTCTGAAACATAAGAAATAAATTCCTAGTAGTTAAAGCATAAGACATAAATAAGCTAAAGATATAAAATTGAAAGCAGTATCTATAGTTTTCACATAATTAGTTATGCAGACATTAAAAGCTTTTAGGGTTATTTTGTTAATCAAATTGCTAGAATGTTGTTGACATACCTTTAATTGTCATAAATCATGTTTCTATGATATCATTAAATCTGATTTCGAGGAAATAAAAGATGATTTTGAGTAGTTATTAAACAATATTAATCATTTGTAGAGTTTATGAACAGTAAAAATAATTAGATGCCTTAGATTAACTCTACTCAAAGTGGTAGTATGCATACTGGTGCTGGTACACAAGTCATCAATTGCCCATATGTGACAAGTTTCCAGTTTCATATTATCATATGATATTTTACATATAATGTAAGAATGAAAATGCATAAAATCTTTCTGTATTGTTTAATATTATTCTTTTCAGATGCTCTGATACAATACAACAGATAGAAATACGAGGAACTTGATCACAAAACAAATAATATAGTGCAAAAATTTTAGCAGTCTGAGGCACATTGTAAAAATATCCTGCTGGTATGTCACACCTGATAATTTGGGAAGAACTGCTTTAGATAATGGTTGTGGAGAATAGTGATACTTTTCAAGCTTTTTAAGAGTTTTTAAAAGTATCCATTGTACAGCTTTATATACAATAAAAAAGATTTATGTAATGAATAGTAGTACTCACTTGAGGCAGCGATAATACATCACTAGAAGCATCTGCCTGCATGGTGTGATTTTCAGGTGGTGGAGATCCATCTTCATCAGTTTCACAGCATAATGCAGCACTACGGCGTAGAGATTTTGTTTTTGTTTGAAGTAACTAAAACAAGAAAAATCTTATTAAACTTTTCAAATTTAATAATGCCTGTATATAACATAAGATTTAACTTTATTAAATAATTGAATTCATGGATTTTGAACAATTAACTCTGAAAGAAAAGAAAGAAACAAGTCAGATCCAGGCTTTCACCTGCTGGGGCCCTAAACTATATGAAATTTAGGTAAAAAAATTATTTCTTATAAAAATATTAATAAGGAACCCCCCCCGACACAGTTATATAAATGTTTAATTAAATAAGACGGACACTTTGTTTCTGCCTATTGATCACAAAACTGTATATCCAATCAAGTCTTCATAGGAGTTGTTAGAGTTCTGGATGAAATGAGTTCAAGGCACCATACTTTTCCTAACTACTTTCCCTTTACCTCAAGTAGAGTTCTTTTCTTCTGTAAATTTCCCTCTTACCTGTCCTTCTGCCTACTCTTTATATAAATGCATATGACTAGTTATTGCGTTTATCATTTCATTATTTTCCCCGCTTAAGACAGATCCAGATGGAGCTGAAAGTACTTAGAAAATATGGTACTTTTGAAAAATTTTTTTAATTCATTCCAACCAAAAGTCAAACAATTCATATGAAGACTTGAACAGATCAAAGATAAAAAAGGCAGAAACAAGGTGTCTTCCCTATTTAATCAAACATGTTTAAAAAAGAAAATGCTGCATATATATATATATATATGGGGAGTCCTCATGGTGTAATAGTTAAAGTGTTGAACTGCAGCTTTGAAGTATGTGAGTTCAAATAAATCACACTATTATGTTCACTTTCAGACTAGTACCCTTGGGAATTATTAAATAGCATCACTACTATTCTTCTATAAGGATGGTTTGGCATTGAATAACCCGCATAGGTTGATATGCCATAAAAAAGAAACCAAATACACACACACACATATATATATATATATATATATATATATATATATATATATATATATATATATACACACCCCAACCCTTTCACACAAGCAGGATGTGACACAAAATGAATTTTTTAAGTGGAGTTTAATAGGTTTGAATTCAGAATGTTCCTTTTCCTAAACCAGTTGTTGGTTCCATAACTTCGCCAAGAGTACTTCAACCATGTGAAATGCAATCTGCCTTGTCCAAGATGTGAAATTGGGTCACCAAGCTCATTTCAAAGGATGATAACCATTACACCATGGGCACCTATAGACACACACATACGTACATACACGTGCGTGTGTGTGTATATATATATATATATATATATATATATACACACACACATACACACTCACACACAGAGACCCAAGTACAAATATATACATACACACACACAAACTAACACACAGAGTTAATTTGGCTGACTGTAGTCGAGGGTAACCTGAAGGCTCCCTTTTCAATATCTACAACACTGAGGTGTATGGGAAGGCAGTACTCATTTCTCTGGTTTGCTCCACTTAACCTTGACCCATACCTTTTAATGATGAGTATGAAGCAAGGTGACATCAAGTACCATTATTTGAAAAAAAGGTGACATCAAGTACCATTATTTGAAAAAAAGAAAAAAGAAAAAAGGTACTTGATGCCTCCTTGCTTAACACTCAGCAATATAAAGTAGGGATCAAGGGTAAAGTGGTGCAATCCAGGCAAAGGAGTACACCTCGTAGTAGCTATTGAAAAGGGAGCCTTCAGGTCATCTTCAACTAAGGTTGCCAACTTTACTTTAGTATGACTTGACCTGGGATTGAACCCAGTCTCCCAGGCCATTGGTGAACATTCTACCTAATATGCCAATGAGTAGTTTAAACTTAGACACACACACACACACATTTACATACATACACATACACACAAATTAACAAAACTTGCTTATATATATATATATATATATATATATATATAAAATCTTTGATAAATTAAAAATAAAAATATATTTTAAAAATTGAGGCCCAAAAGTTTGTAGTTCTAAGCTATAGCTTATTTAACTTATAGTTAATGTTCAGCAAGTCAATAAAGCAAATTTTCATTGCATTTTTTGCTAATTATTTTCAAGATATGGTATGATGATAGTAACTGTAAATACGATGTGCATACGATAAGTTTCCAGACTTTTTTCGTATGGGCATTTAAAATTGTCGTAGACTCTTGCAAATTCAGTATGTTATTGCTATACATTTTATGAGATGACTGACCAATTTTTATGATTTCAGGTTCAAATCAACAGCTACAGCAGGAATAGGAATACACCCTACTATAGCCTAATTGTTACAGCTGGTGAATTTCAAAAATGCGATCTGCTACTTTAGAAGTAGGATATGCAATAAAATTCTGTTTTCAACGTAGAAAAAATGCCACAGAAATGTATGGAATGCTTCAGACTGCTTTTCGACCATCTTACATGAATCAAGCATCAGTTTTGAAGTAGCATAAGAGATTCAAGGAAGGCAGGGAGTCTGTGAGGGATGATGAGAGGTGTGGGAGGAGTAAGGAAGTCAATACACCAGAGTTGGTTGGCCAAAGGGTTAGGGTTACTATGTTGAGGTTTTAAGGAAGTTCAGGAAGAGATTCTGTCAAAAGAGGCCAGCACTCTTCAAATCAGGTCAGTGGCATTTCTACCAGGACAATGCACCAGTCGACAACTCCATCCTTGTCACAGACTATTTGACCAAGATGGGCATCAAGAGAGTTCCTCACCGTCCCTATAGTCCAGACCTTGCTCCCTGTGACTTTTGGTTATTCCCTAAGCTCAGAGGCTGTCGTTATGAGACAATTGAGGAGATGAAAGAGGCTATGACGAAGGCCATTGACACACTCACACAAGAGAACTTCCATGGGGCCTTCCAGAAGTTGTTGGAATGATACAACAAGTGCATTGCAGCCAGAGGAGATTACTTCGAAGGGGACTAGAGTTTCATATGTGTACTATCAATTGTTTTGCCAATTGTTGTTTGTTTCTTGGCCTCTGAAGCGCCCCCTTTGGGGGTTGCCAATGGGGCCAAAGGTATTTTTGGATTTTGCTGGACGCGTGTGGGCTGCGGCCCTGTGTCTGGACCCACTTAAAAAAAGGCCTTGTGCCGTACTTGTCCGGTGGTGGGATGGAGAATAAATAAAGTACTATCAATAAAAGTGCCCATATGAAAAAAAAAGTCTGGAAACTTATCGTATGCACCTCGTACTTGAATTATTCTTTGATTTTCTAATAAAAAAGTATTTATTTGTATTCCTGTAATTTGTTTTACAATTGTAAATAAATCGCTAAGACTAAATGAATTTAGGGCTTTAATATGGCAGGTGGAAGTATAAGCCTTGATAACTTATTAAGTTCACTGATGGAAGTCAATGAAAATTAATTAGAAATATATTTAAAGGGAAAGAAACATTAACAAAGAAAAGATTTGTCCAGTCAGACCAAACAGATTGATTTATTTTAATAGCATGTAAACATGTCCAGGGTTATTTTATGTCTAGAGGTTAGGAAATTGCATTCATTGTATATTCATGTTTACATTTATTGTGTACTTGTTTTTTTTAGTTTTTTTTTGGACACAGTCCTATTGAATACAAATAATTATCAAACATATCTATTTGACTCATAAATGAGACCCTCATTGGTACTTCCACTCCAGTTCACAAAGGAGCTGGGAGTAATGGCAATAAAGAGGTACTCTATCATATTTACCAACCCCTCCACTCAGGCAGGATATGACACAAGGTCAATTTTTAAGTGAAGTTTAACAGGTTTGAATTCAGAGGTTTCCTCCTCCTAGACTAGTTGCCTCACCAAGGCTGAAGAACCTAGTCTGTCCTACTATTTACCCATAGCTGGAGGGAGAATAATTGGATTCATATCTTTCCCAAGGGTATTAGTGCTATGTGAAATGCAATCAGTCTGGTCCAGGATTTGAACTCGTGTCGCCGTGTCCATTTCATACGACGATAACCATTACACCACGGGCACCTCCATAAAGAGGTACTCTATATTCCCTAGATCCCCAGATGCAGCTTAGTGTCATACCAAGGACAAGTCCTTTTGGGAGGAGGTCTTACTCCTCTGCAGTGTATTTTAAGCTCCACCAACAGGGCATTCAGACCAAACAGATTTAACCAATGTACAGAAACATCTTGCTGAAAATAAGTATATTCATGAAATTAGTATGAAGTGGTCTCATCTAAGTCAAAAAAAAAAAAAAAAAAAAAAATGCTTTCCCTTTTAAAAATGGTATCAAATTAAAAAGGATAGATAATTAAGAAAAAAAAAGGAAAAACTTTTCTAGTTATGGTAGATATCAAAAATTTTTCATTTCATTTTAATTATGAAAGACTACTATTTAAAAACTTTCAAGTCCATTTAGTTACAACTAATGTATGACTATTTTTCTGGTAACTGAAGAACCAATTTTCTATAAGAAAATCTTTCTTAATTGTATAGTAGATAAAGCTACAAAAATAAAAGAGCTGGGTAATTTGATATGTTTTTGCTATTGGCTAACCATCAAATATGCCTACATGCAGCAGAGTTACTTGCGAATAAACTTCAAAGCATCTGCTAACAGAAACATCTCCATCCCCTAACTACACTGGTTATCATCTTATATAAGTAGTAAGTCATATTTCTGCTTTTTTTCTCAGGGACAATATATATATATATATATATATATATACACACACATTTTTATTGTCAACATAATCAAAAGCTTTTCTGGAAAGACTATTTCTTAACTGTTTAAACTGAAAATAAAATTTAAGGAAATCTAAGTCATCGTCAATTTGTCTAACATATTGTATTATTTATGCAATTTATTAAGACTTGTTTAAATTTATTCTCCAATTCTTTTATGACATTTTGTGGGTAATGGTTATCATCATAGGAAGTGGACTCGGCTACACAAGTTCAAATCTTGAATGAGGTTGGTTGTATTTCATATAGCACCAATATCCTTGGAAAAGGTATGAATCCAAATATTTTCCCTTCAGCTATGAGTAAATAGAAGGGCAGACTAGGCTCTTTAATATTGGCATGGCAATCAGTCTTGAAAGAAAACTAAATTCAAATCAGTTATAGACCTGAAGACTGATGGGCTTTGCCAGACTATTTCTGTACAGGACACTTTCTATGAGTAACATCCCCACAACGAAACCAGGTTATGGGACTAGTGATGATAAAATTTTTATTTTTGAATCTACCAAAAGAAATAAGTTGTAAATCATTATTGGAAGTGGAAAATATTTTGAAGGAATCAAAAAGAGACATTTAGACAAAATTTCCTATCATCTAAGTAAAATTTTTTTAATAAACTTGTTATTAGAATATTGTATTAATAAACAAAACACTGATTCTTATATAATAGGGTGAGCATATTCTTTGAAGCTTTGCATTTTGACAAGAAATGATTGACCAATTTTAATGGCAGGTCAACCAGTCTAGAGTTTTTTAATGCCGAGAGATTAAGGAATAATGTACATTGTATTTCATATTTACATTTTTTATGTACTTGTTTCCTATGAACTTTTTGCACATGGTCCTGTCAAATAGTAATAATTTTTAAACCATAGATGGGACCCTAACAGGTACAACCAAACGAGGTCAGAGGGGACGTGGGAGCGATGACAATAAAGGAGTACTCCACACTTCCCAGATTTCAAGAACTGGAACCTCACCATCAGATGCAATTTAATATCATAAGCAGGATATCTCTGGGTGGGGGTGGAGGTGTCTTTCCCCCTCTGCAAGACATAGCCAGTATATTCTAAGCCCTGCTGACAAGGTAGAAACACGAGTAATTGGTAAAGGATCAAGGAACAGATATACTCAATGCATACTTTGATCATGACCCTTAAGATATTAGTGCTATGTGAAATGCTATCAGTCTCGTCCAGGATTTGAACTCATGTCGCCGTGTCCATTTCCAACGATGATAACCATTACACCACGGGCACCTCAGGGTGCAGATAATTGGTAAAGGATCAAGGAAGATATACACCTAATGGATGCCTTGATCATAACCCTTAAGATAATCCTCATTAACCAAGTCTCTACCTATATTCGTACCTCTGAACAAATCCTCCAGCTGAAAATCAGATCTAAATCACACTCTAAAATAAAATCTTGGACCTTTTCATTTGTTTGTATGAGTCAATTACCTTGTATACCACCCAGATATTTCTTTGATAAGGTAAAGCTGATCATGTCATCAAGCAGCTATGGACCGTGTCACAATTCCAGCCATAAAACTTTTGATGATTTCTTAAAGGCAATATCCATGTCAAAAGTGTCAGAGAATTCTCTATACAACTTGATTTACCAACTAAGATCTTTTTAAGCAGATCAGAAAGATCAGAGAAAATTTGGTACCTTCACAGCTGAGCAACTTATATAACAAAGCAATGATATCTGGACAAATCAGTGGCAATTTCAGATCAGTCTCTATCCTTTTTCAAACAAAAGAACCCAGTCTGCCCTACTATTTACCCATAGCTGGAGGGAGAATAATTGGATTCATACCTTTCCCAAGGCTATTAGTGCTATGTGAAATGCAATCAGTCTCATCGAGGATTTGAACTAGTGTCGCCATGTCCATTTCCTTTGACGATAACCATTTCAAATAAAATGTTTTTTTATCTCATTTTCTTGCGAGGGGAGAGTATCCCTCTGCAGGGGATATGGTCAGCATATACTAAGCTCTGCTAACAGAGCTATTTTATCATAAAATTGTTTATTCTACTAAATAAAGATGGTTAATAAATCATTCATAACTAAAACTCTTTAAAATTTCACAAGTCTGCCAATGTTCCCTCTAATGAACATTTTTTTCCATTTAATTTCTCTGCTAATTTTTTAAAAAAAATCTTAAATGACAATCAGAAGTTACCACACCAATATTATCAAGAAATCAATTTTTCTTAATTTTTCTAAAGCTTAAAGATTTTATCTATTTATTTATTTTTTGCATGAAAATATAAAAATTCTTACATCTCCACTACCTGCCATTTTCCTAGTCTGTCAACACCTCTCAGTAAATAATCCAGGCTTCCACTCCAGTTTCTGTCTTTCCTTCTTAATCTTTCACTCTATATGCAATGTACTTGTGGATACAGTTATTAGGGGAAAAAAAAAAGGAACATCAACATCTGAACAGGTGGTATTATCAACATTGGTTACTTCTTTCAACACCAATAAAGTCTTTAAATGAACTGGATACCACAATTTTGGCTTGCACTGAAATTTTATACAATGTGAATTTCACTGATACAGGCTGGAAGCAGGTTAAGTTCCCTTATAAAGTTTGGTTGCTTTGGCTTTCAATTAGCATCAGACTTAGCTCTTCTTGTTTACTTATCCTTATCCTTTGCTTCCAGCCTTGCAATTTTTCATAAAGTTCTTATTGGTAGTAAGTCTGATGTGGATAGTGTTTACAAGCAAGAATGTGATGTATGGATCTATGATGAACTCACTATCCTGCACAATCTATCATAACAATAGAAATGGTGTATCAAATATGAGGTCAACACTTCAAGCCTGAAATCAACATTGTTTCATTTGCCTGCTTGCTGCCTTACAACTTGAACAGTAGTACCTGGTTCTACACAGTGTCCTCTCCAACAGCAAAACTGCATATAAATTGAAGTTCCTGCTTACTTGAGCTTTTGCATGGAGAAATAGTTGATGAGTTCCAGATACACTGATTCGCTTGCTTGCCACAGAAGTGTCGACAGTTTAGTTTCAACATGCAGTTATAAAATGTCATTGTAAGAAGTGAATGTCCAACTCAAATTGAACTCATAGGCCTTAGCCAAGAGGCTAGAAAATGACCAGTTAAGTATAATAGATTACTTGTGTGATATCACACTTGCTATGATAAATTTGCCAATGGCAGTCTTACCACGTCAGCCCAAGTACAAAGATTAGCCACCTGAGATGTTTAGGATTGCAGACAGACTAAATATACATCTCTGTCAGGTTCATTGTAGCAATAATCATTATCAAAACTTCCAGGGTCATAGACCCATCCACTAACACAGTACTTCAGAATATTAGTAGAAAGGCTTCTTGCTTTACTCATACAAATTCCAATTTTTGCCAACTTTTTTTGACCAATTGCTATTTTGGACTGAGATTTTTTGGACAAAAAGTATCATTTGTCTTTAATTTTTCTTATATCCATAATTGCAATCAATCATGCCCAGAACTTAAAATGTTACCACCTTTTGACTGCATTTTTATTTGAAAGAAACTTCTCCAATGATATGAATCAGTACAAGTTAACAGACATTTTTTTAACATTTATCAGTGATTGAGACATGAACATTCATTCTCAAAGTGATACAGTCACAACTGATAATTTTCTCTTGGAAAATTGTTTGGTATCCATTTGGAATTACCTTGTGATGCTTTATATGCTATAACTAAAAGTATCGAGATGTGTCATGTCATCATTGAAAATCATGAATTTTCATCGTAGGATAAGAGTTAAGGAATGAGCCTCTCAAAGTGGAGTGGCTGATTCAGCACATCTTGCTAGCCATTATCTGCAGTAATACTTTTCCTATGATATTAGTAGGTCTAGTCAAAATTAATAATGATGAATGAAACAGATCAGATAAACATTAGATAACACAGGTATTAAGAACAACTATCTGATCTTTTGTTCTATCTGGTAATGGTTAAATATTTTATTCTACCATTTAGTTTGTCTTTCCAAGAATCCCCCCAAATTTTTCACACAGCAGTGGGAGAATTATAATAACAGAAGTATGGGTTCATTGTTATTGATTTACACCTGCAGTCAGATGTATCACCAAAAAAAATACTCTAGAATTAGGAAAAGGTGTACTGTATATACTAAAGTATCCGGGACTATTTGGTGACTTTTGCATCTGGAAATAGCAGGCATACCAATTGGCCTAGGTCTAACCTTGGCCAACTATTGACATACACAAAGTTTCTATCTCATGTATAATGTGACCTCCTAATATTAGGCTAAAATTCAGGGGTTAGAAAGTTGCATGATATGCAAGTATATATAATATAGCATGGTTTATATTTTTGACTAAAATTATTCTAAAATACTTGGAGATTTTGTATAATTTCATTATAGGAATAACATTATCACAGTATAGTGAATAAATGTAAAATCTGAAAACAAAAATGATATAATTATAAAGTAAAAAATAGATAAAATAGAAATTTTGACATGACGACTTACTGGATATCGAGTGCTTTTGATAACAATCTGAACTGATTCTGATGATTGTTGTTCATGATCCATATGGACAGATGATTTACAATCTTCAGGAGATGTTGATTTAGGTGATTCACCTGAAGACTGTACTCCTGGAGTGTCTGTTCCTAAATGGGGGAAAAGTACACTTATATTAATGAAGTATTACAAAATTCTTGAGCAAAATTGTACTTAATCTATGAGCCACTGATATAAAAACAATTAGATAAACACAAAAAAGTAATTAACAAAAAAAAAAAAAAAAAAAAAAAAGAATAAAGACAGAAAATGCACAAGATATTACATATACTTTTAATCATTAACAAATTATAAGTGTGTGTGTGTGTGTAGTAATAGAGATGCATCACAATTTTTTCAATGAGTATATTCATCATGATACATTTGACATAAGGAGAAAAAAAAAAAAAGAAAAAAAAAAAAATCAAATATTCTTTCTTTGTGAAGACCCCCCCCCCAACACTTCTCTTTTGGATTAAATTTTAAAGTGCAAAATTAGTGCCCTTTTCATGACTTGTACCAAGTCAATTAACTTAATAACAACAAAATGAGAAGTACATTTCACCTCTTTAAATAGTCAAATTTGTGGTCATGATGCACTTCTGACTTGAAACCACAGGGTGTAGGTATGGATTAATGATTTGCTCTCTGTAATAAGTGTTGCATAATCACAATCTCAATTACAACAGTAATACAAATACAAATGCACGTAGGACTCTTTCGTTTCTGATACGAACAGGTTTATTAATTTCTGGCTTCAGTCCATGGCGACACGAGGAGAGAGACACAATTCTTAAAAGCCTATGCTAACCATACTATCCTGACCCCACCCCAACGCATGGCACATCTTGTGATGTTTAAGATCTCAATTCATCTCTGCCAGTCGAGATCTGAAAAAGTCAGTCGCAGGCCTCAACAGTAAATCCTCAAATTCTCAGGACCATCTCTTCTGGGTATGACATCATTCACACTCCAGCCCCATTTCCTGTCAAGGGGTTTATTATGACAAATGGTGATTGTCATATCCTGTGCGTGCAAGTGTAAAACTGCACCAAATGACTATGCACCTGGACTAAGAGACTCGAATAGTTCAAAGCCATACCAAACTGAATGCTAAAATATAATTAACGAAAAATGATTAATACAAAAAAATCATTCCTTAATTATATAACAAAGAAATGACCATCACAAGGTAACCACACTGTCTCTTCCTGCAAATAATATGGCTAACCAGTCATCAAATTTTTCTATACATCATTTATTTTTTTTATCTCCTGTTTTAAATTATTGCTACCATTTAAAAATTTTCAATTTCCTATTCCTGCTTATTTAAAATAAATGCATTGTATTTTTTTTTTTTTTTTTTTTTTAAATAAAAGACATGTTTTGGTCCCCCAACCACCTCAATTTGACTTCATAGTGACTTCTTGTCTAATCAGAAGCAGCTTGATACATAATTTGATTTTGAGTGAGTAAAAATAAGGCATAAGCAGAGTCAAAATCTATAGTTTTAGAAAGATCCACCATATACACAATATAAATTTGCTGTTTGGAATTATTTTAAATTTGAAATACAGAGAAATGGAAGCAAGAAAGTTATTAAAGAGCATACTATTTGCAGAGCCAGTAAAACTAAACTTCAGTAACTAAATTATTGACATTCACTTTTCCTTTCTTAATCTTAATGCAATTCAGTTTTGTTTAAGTGTATTATTTCCATTATTTTTGTTCATCAAGTGAGTGACAAATTAAAAGATAAATGATATTTAATTAATAATAAACCCTCAAAATAAACATTTATGGTTCCTGGGTCAGGGATCAACAGTGTGAATAATGCGATTTTCAAAAGAACCTATAATGTTCTGGAAAATTTTTTTAATTGTTCTTAGAATAGTATTTGAAATATATTCTTACAGTTAAAAGCCATTTTAAGGCATTTTATTATAGAATGAATATATTAAAATAGATCGGGACCCAAAGTATCATCTAAACATCACAAAAATCATGATATGACATTTTCTTTTATATTTTCTAGACAGCATAGAAGTTTTTTTTTATATATTGTTTATTTATATATTTTTATTATTATAGAGATATAATGAATTAACAAAATTAATTTGTATTTTTGAAATACCATTAAACAAAGAAACCTAATCAAACCAGTTAACAGTTACCAGTATATATTATGGTTTGGGTTCTTAGTTTAATAGTAAATCAACTTATAAAAGAACAGTAATGGTACTTTTTAACCCATTGCTGGAAGGAAAGAGAGTTCATATCTTTCTCAAGGGTATTAGTCCAAAAATGAACGTAATAGCATGACTCAAGTTCAAACTCCCTCACTGGGATGTTGCAGTTCAGTACATTAGCTACTATATGAGTACTCTTCTGTATATATTATGTATATCTTGAGTAAAATTACCTTGATTCAAGTTAAAAATCTTAAATTTTACTATTTTTATACAGGGTGATTTAAAAAAAATATTAACACCCTTATGAGAGTACCTTTATGATATAAGTTCAAACAGCCTACCCATGTTTAGCATCCTTGTCAACACATTCTTTGAATCTTCCATAGGTGATTAAAAAATGCTAATATTTCTATGGGAGTATCTTTATTAGAAAAGCAGAACTGATATTACAAAAACCACTGGGGGAAGATTCCAGGAATGGTGAACAGGTGGAGACTTTAAAAATTATAACATAAAGGAACTCTCATAGAAATGACAACATTTTTTAAAAACACATTGTATATGTCATTTTGATCATGAGACAATGTTAGATTTAGCCTAAGCTGGTTAAGTAGGTATACTATAATTTTACAGACTAGTAGTATTGATTTGCAAAAACAAATTCAATTCTACCTTTTACTTCAAGAGATATCATTTTTGGAGAACAAGGTTAAGACTGAATCTCTGGGCTTAAACTATCAATATAGTTTAATAGTTACTTAACTGATACAATATGAGTATATCTAAACTCCTATCAAGAGTGCCAAATGTATATTTCAATAATAGTTTGTAAGGAAGAAAGGAATATGGCATGAGACAAAAAATAAAAATAGGAAGTAATGAGTCAAAAAATTCAAAGGAAGAGAAGAGAACTAAAATTAGGTCAAAAATATAACCCCCCGGGGGGGGGGATTAGATAATAGACTGACTGGAACAAGAAAACAAATTAAATTATTTAAAGACCTATTTCAGGCAAAATATATTTTTAAAAATCTAATTTGCGTATGTTAAAAATACTAATAAAATAAAAATTCAGCTAAAATATACCACCCTTGGCAAAAATTATGGAATTAGCACATTTAGAGGCTGTTCCCCAAGATTTTTTTTCATTTAGCAGCAAATAAACTAATAAAAGATAAGATGCAAAACATTTATCTTTCTGGCTTCATGAAATATTCCTTAAATAAACTAAATCAAATTATCTAAATTCATAGCATAAATATTGAGGAAAAAAATATGGAATCAATAAACAAAAAATTAGAATGAACACTTAGTTGTCCCTCCTGGAGCTTTCATGACAGCCCTAATTCTTTTCGGCATGAATTTCACTAATTTGAAGCAATTGTCTTCATCAAAGTCATTCAAACTCTCTCAAATGACTGTTAATAGATCTTCTTTGGTGGATGGAGCCTTCTCATGGACAACTTTTTAAATTTCTACCATTGGATTTAGATCCTGATTATTTACTCTCAATGTCATTGATTTCATATGCCTTTTAAGAAGAAAAAATTTAATTCCCTTTGCTCTGTGACAAAACACATTATCATCCAGAAAAATGACTTCACCAAACCAATTTTCTATTGATGGAATGAAAAAATTATCCAAGATTTTAATGTACACAAGTGCATTGATTGTTGAGGTAATGATTGTCCTCTTTCCATATCATTTAACTGACATGTAACTCCATATCATGACTTGGGAAATTTACTTCTTCAGGCATCTTTACATGTTTCATTTGAACTGCATAAGACAAAACTTCCAGCATCATTGCCTTGGCCAATGCAAGTTCTTGATTTATCATTGAACATCACTTTCATCCAATTGTCCACATGTCATGATGGTTTCTTTTTAGTCCACTTTAACCACATTTTCTTGTTTGCATGTTAGTAATCGTTTTTGTTTGGTTTTTCTCTATGTAAATCCTACTTAATCCAGACAATTTCTTTCAGTTCTGTCAAACTTTAACTCCTGTTTTGACCCATTTGTTTTGTTATACATTTTTGTCAGGATAAAAAAACTCAAGGAATATTGTTTTGAGTTTTCTATCTTGACACTTTGATGTCTTTTGTGGTCTACCATTGTGTTTTTCTTTTTTTAACCGCTCCACTTCTTTTATATTTGTAACAAATTCTAGACATAGCTCATTGGGAACAACTGTGGATTACTTTCTTGAATTTATGCTCCTTCCAATTAATTTTTTTTTTTAAATTAGGCATACCCAACTGTTGAGATCTGCAAGAATTGTCTTAACTGTAGACTGATTTGCACATTGAGGCTTTGGCTAGTATTTGTTTTAGGAATGCAAATTACAAGATCAATCCCTATTTTCCTCTGCATGCCTTGGAAAAAAAAAACTATACCATTAATTGTTTAAATTAATGACAATTTTTTTATATAATTTAATATAATCTTTGATATAATAAAATTTCATATAATATATAATTTAATATGATATACTTTCTATAATCTAATCTAGTTATTTTAAGGAAAATTTTATGAAGCCAGAATGTTTAACTATTAAAGAAAAATTTTTGCATCTTATCAGTTACTAGTTTATCTACTGCTAAATTCCTTAATTTTTGCTAAGAGTAGAATAATAAAATCCTGAAAGCATTTCAACTGTCAAGAATGTATGCATATTTTTAATAGCAATTGTAACAGATTACTTTCATTTCGTATGAATAAAATTGAAAATTGGGTACACATAATTGAGTTATGCTAATATATGTAGTTATATTCATAGTCCACTGGAATGTGTGTTTGTTTATAATTTTGTTAAAAAAGGTGCATGTTATATATGATGATTATACAAATAATTATGGTACATGGTACATTCATAATTGCACCAATAATTATGGTAGACTCATTGATAACCAACTTGACAAATTCTTATTTGATTAGGCTTTTGAAAAAAATTAATTCATGTTCAGGAGAAAATTGAGCTATGTTAAATTTTTACTTACCAGCTGTAATTGTATTATCAGACTGATCAGAGCTAGGACTATGAGTACTGTTGTCATCTTCTGTCTCTTCGAACTCCGTCTGTTTTTGCAGTGGTTTGGGTGGACGACGCTCTACAGGCTCTGCCATAATTAAAACTTGGACTGAAAAAAATTAGATAAAAAAGAAAACTAAGTTTCACTAAGTGGCATTTCTAGAAATAAATGCACAAATTTTCATAGGCAATAATAAATTTCATTAAGAACATATTGGATTCATAATGGTCTTAGAAATATCTTTGCAGTGATAAAGATCTCAAATAAGAATTTTGTCTTATAAAAAGAAAAGAAATGACAAGTATAATGGCTGTCTTAATCATTGTCTGTTAAAAACAAAATAAAAATGAAAGTTATTTGAATGTAAATCTCCCTAAGCAGAAAATTAGTGATAAATTTTTAGTTCAAGGGAGAAACTTTTCCCTTGTAACATTGTATCCTGGCATTATCACATTAGCAACAATATGTATTTTACCTAACCCTTCCACCCACAGGAAGGATGTTACACAAGGTCAAATATAAGCAGAGTAAAGTTAAAAACTAAATTAAGGCTAGCTAAGAAAAACAAGATGAGGCAAAATTAAAAGCTAAAAATGGAGGCAATAAGTTTATATTTACCCACCCACTTTGCCATGGGCAGGATGTGAAAACAAGGTTAATTTTTAAGCAGAGCACAGCTGGTTTAAATTCAGTTTTCTTTTTTCTACACTGGTTGCCTTACCAAGGCTAAAGAACACAGTTTGTCTTACTATTTGCCCAAAGCTCAAGGAGAGAAGAAATGGTTTTATGTCTTTCTCAAGTGACCTTGCAACTTTATCCAGGATTTGAACTCAGGTTGCCAATTTCATTTCCAAAGATAACTGTTACACCAGACAATCCTTGATTGCTATGATGGCAATAAGTAAATCTATTTCCAAGATTGAAATATACTAAATCACAATCTACATAAAAATATTACAAAGAATTTAACTGGTCATAAGCTAGTAGAGAACAAATTAAGTTTTTCTTTTCAAATGAAAACTTATGAAAATATAATTGGGATACACCATTTAAGTTTTAAAATTAAACTTACTGCTTCATTTATTATGAATCTACAATTATAAAAAGTAAAATTGATAAATGAAAAGCAAAAAAATACACAAGATGTTTTATTGTTTCAATCAGTAACTATATATATATATATATATATATTAGTGTCCAACTAAATTATATCATTGTTAGTGTTAATACAAGTTATGGAAACTAGCACTACAGATTATATACCAGTAGTAAGATGATCATTAATTAAAAAAAATAAAGATTGTAAAGTGGAAGTAAATAATGGATTGAATCCGACAATATATAAAGAAAAATTAATTTGCAGTGAATTACAACTGCAAATGTAAAATCAGAACTTTAAAAACTCAAAAAGAAAAATTAATATACAAAAGAAAACTAAACTGTATCCAAACCTAGTTCAATTCTTATGGGTACAAAAGAGTGGTAAGAAAAAGTAAATGAAAAAAAAAAAAAAAACAAACAAAGATCCATAGACACAGTTACTGATAAAATTTGAGAAAAGTTTTGTAATATTTTGTGGTATATATATATCACATCCAAGCCGAAACACTTCTGCATAGCCTGGAACGAGCAGCAGCAAGCATAGGCCTCCATGTTAATGCACACAAAACGGAATATATGTGCTATAACCAAACGGGGGACATCTCCACTCTAGAAGGAACCCCTCTTAAACTAGTAGACAAATTCACGTACCTAGGAAGCAGCGTCGAATCAACCGAAAAGGACATCGAAACGAGGTTAACGAAAGCATGGACAGCTATCAATAGGCTATCGACTATATGGAAATCAGACCTAACCGATAAAATGAAACGCAGTTTCTTCCAGGCAGCGGTCACATCGATACTGCTATATGGATGCACTACATGGACGCTAACAAAACGGCTCGAGAAGAAACTAGATGGCAATTACACAAGAATGCTGCGTGCAATCCTCAACAAGTCCTGGCAGCAACACCCCACAAGACACCAACTGTACGGCCACCTGCCCCCTATCACGAAATCTATTCAAGTTAGGCGAACCAGACATGCAGGACATTGCTGGAGAAGCAGAGATGAACTCATAAGAGATGTACTCTTATGGATCCCCACACACGGCCGCGCAAAAGCAGGACGACCAGCACGAACGTACATTCAGCACCTATGTGAGGATACAGGTTGTTGTCCTGAAGACCTGCCTAGGGCGATGAACGATAGGGAGGAGTGGCGAGAGAGGATCAGGGATATACGTGCTGCCAGCACGATATGATGATGATGATGATATATCACATAATGAGAAAGTATCAGCTGTGGTCAGTAGTATCATAGTAGTTGGTGCACTAACACATGCATTGCTTTGTTTTGTGTGTGATTTGAAAGCCATAAAGATGAATGTGTATAGTCGTCTAATTTGGGAACTTATGCTTTGAGTTTGAACTAAGCCATAACACAGCAGAAGCAACTAAAAACATTGGGTTTGTGAAAAGTGAAAGTACAATTGATCTGAATACAGTAACCAGATAGTTCAAGAAATGTCACTTGGGTTGCAAAACCTTGATAATCAAGTAAGTTTATAACTGTGGATTCTAGGGCTGTACTCCAATCCATAAAGAGAAAACTCAAAGCATATCAGCATCTCACAGTCCAGTGTAGTTTGTCACCTTCATGACTTCAGCAAAAGCATCTGGAGGTAGTGAATTGCGTCTCACATTAGCAAACTTTTGATTTACTCTAGTATCTATATTTGATTAACTTTCAGATATTGGCAGGAAAATTAACATTTTCTTTAATAGAGTGAAAAATTTTAAATCTTTAGGCATAGCACAAAAATAGTGAAAAATGTGTAAAATAATTTTTTCCCATAGTAATTTGGATGTACTTTGTTATACATAAAGTATTTAGTGTTTCAAAATAAAAGTCATAATTAAATAAATAAATAAAAATTGATTCAATATTTATTATGCTTTAATGAACATATATAATTGCATATATGAGGTACTTGAGTATAATAGCTCATAAATAAAAGAATAGATATATACATATTCTAACAATGTGGCATAGAGCCACAATAATCTTGTGACCAACCATTAATTTCAAATTTACCATTTTCCTAATTCCCAAGTTACTTTATGGACACCCAAGTTGTTTATTATATATTCTTATTTGTTTAAAAAGAACAAAAAAACCATGTAGAACTTTTAAAGTTTTTTTTTCTTTGTTTATGAACAAGAGAATATGATTTCAAATCAAAGGAATGTAAAAATCATCTCAAAGATTCAGCACTTTCAACAAGGTCTCCAGCCATTTTCAAGAATAGTACATTTTATCTTAACAGAATTTAGACATAGTTAATTTTCATTGTCTAGAGCCTTATGAAGAATGGCGTGAACTAGCTGTTTTTCCTATTCATTTTGAATGAAGATGGCATGAGCTACTGAAACATCAGTTGACATCATGTAACAATTGCGGTTCAAATGAGAATGGTAATAGCATAGTGTTGACTGATGTCGTAAAGCGTTGTGAAGTTCTAATTAAGACATTGAGAACTCCCTATATCTGAACAAGAATTTGGTGAATTGGAGTTTTAAAATAGCGTATATTTGTTGAGATGATTTCTGATGGTCGGATAAGTAGCAAATGAAATGTCTAAATTAGGAAGTAGTAGTCTGTCTGATATTGGAATTCAATGGTTGTTTAGGATGGGAGAGGCATCCTCTTAAGGAGCAAGTGTATTCATATACATTTGTTTGGCGAGTAAATATTTTTTGTTGAAGTGAGTTGTGTAAATTGGATGTTTTAATTTTTTTGTGGTGAATGATAAGTTTTATGCTTTTCAAAGTCAACTGAAAAAATGTAGTGAACTCTAATACATTTTAATGTTTGTTCATCTTGTTTGTAGTGCGCATCAGATAACAATAAAACAGATTAATAGTCTTATTATTGTGACTATTGCTATCTATATTCTTTTTATGGGTTATTCTGAAGGTTTTGTATTCTTGGTTGTTGACAACAGAATTATATATATATATATATATATATATATATATATATATATATATGTGAGAGAGAATTTTAATAACGTATGCATAAATCAACTGAGGGACTGAATAGGGATGTGTCAGGAGTTATTAATAGAAATCTACTTTTCCATGTCGCCTTACTATTTTCAAAGAAGCAGAAAATACCTTTTGTTCTACATCCCATTTCTTTTATCAGAGAAAAGCAAGAAAGCTAATGGAAGATTGATTAATCAATTTTAACAGCATATCAACCCTAGAGGTTAAAGAATTTCTTTCATTGTATGTTAATATTCCCATTTTTTGTGTAGCTGTTTCTTAGGTATACAATTTTTAAATAGATCCATTTGACTTATAAATAGAAACCTAACAAGTGCTACCTGGGTGTAATGGAAATGAAAGGGTACTCAACACTCCCCAGAACTGGAGCCTCACCATCAGATGCAATTTTGTATCATACGTAGGACATCTTTATTTGGGGGCAGAAGGATTATTTTTTACCCCACTACTGGGGATATAGCCAGCATATTCTAAGCCCTGGTCAACATGGTGCGCTTATGTAAGAGGAAATTAAATTATAGGATGATAAACACTCAAATAGACCAAATGTTACAATCTGAACCAAATTCATCACTCACATTTTATAGATGTCTTCTTTAATCAATTATTTTCAATTATTTGTCCTTTGCTTGAGACTAATGTTTAGCTTTGGCAAGTGGCAATGGTAGCACCATCATGTGTTTACTGTTGAAAGGGTTTTTTTTTTAAAGACTAGTGAATCTCTAATTACTATACAGAGAACTTTCTGTGCTCATTTCATGTTATATAAGAATGATGCTGCTCTGGACAGAATTTTCAACCCATAGCAGTATTAATTTTCTATCTGGCATAACGTGAAATGAACACAAAAAGCTCTTTGTAGGAATTAGAGATTGATCAGTCTTAAAAAAAAAAAATCAAAAAACCTTTCAACAGCAAATGCATAGTGTGCACCAGTCCAAGCCATGATTGTAACTGGAAAAAAAAAATATCAGTTAGAGCTACAATTATCATTTGCCTAAGTTCACTTGCACCATGCAGGTTAGTCTAAAATATATAATACTAACAATAAAATTTACTTAGGTAAATATAAATATTTAGCTAAATATAATATTTAGTATATACTAAAGCCCAGTTGGCTGGGGCTGTAGAATACACTGAATCTCTGTAGAGGGGTTAGACTCTTCTCAATAAGTGTTCTGGACATGACACTAAACAATCTGATGGTGAGGCTCCAGTAATGCTGGAGCTTAGGGGAATGCAGAGTACCCTTTCATTGCCATCACTCCTAGGTTCACTCTGGGCTGGAGTAGTAGCACAATTGAATTGTTAGATATAAAACTGATCATTTAACTGTGTGTAAACAAATGACTGATGTTTAATTGAATTATTAATGATACATAGCAATACTTGGAAACATTTAACTATGTGCCAATAAATGAGTAATGTTGAATAGAATAATTAGTGTTAAATAACAATACTTGTAAACAGTTCACTGTCTGCAAACAAACGATTAATATTGAATAAAATTATAATTGTTAGATAGCAATAATTGAAACAATTTAACTGTAGAAACAATAACAATACTACTATGCAAACAAATTACTTTTAACTCATTTAAAAATGAAATTACCAACATATCCTATATATCTATTTAAATGTAGGCAAACAAATAACTGATGTTAAATTGTTATATACCAATACTTCAAACCATTCCATTTAATCATGTGTAAACAAATGACAAATTGTTTGTGATACATAGCAATACATGGAACCATTTCACTGTGTGGAAACAATTGAGTAATGTTGAATAGAATAATTAGTATTAAATAGCAATACTTGTAACCACTCCACTGTCTGCAAACAAATGATTATTGTTGAATTGAATTAGTGTTAGATAGCAATAACTGAAACCATTTAATTGTGTAGAAACAATAGCAATACTAGTGTGCAAATTAGTTCCAGCCCAGGAAGCTGAGACTGTAGAATATACTGACTGCATCTCTACAGAGAAGTAAGACTCTACAACACACCCACCCACCCATCAACAAGTGTCCTGGATAAGACACAATTTGAGAAAAGTTTTGTAATATTTTGTGTTATATATATATCACATAATGTGAAAGTATCAGCTGTGGTCAGTAGTATCATAGTAGTTGGTGAGTTTTGGGAAATGCAGAGTAAACCTTCAGTACCATTGCTCCCAGGTCTACTTTGACCTGGAGTGTGCAAACAAATGATTTATGTTAAATTGAATAGTTAGAATTAGAACTGTTTGATCATTCAACTGTATGTAAACAAATGACTGATGTTTGATTGAATTTGTAATGCTACATAGCAATACTTAAAACCATTTAACAGTGTGCCAATGAATGAGTAATGTTGAATAGAATTATACTTGAAACTCTTAAACTGTGATCCTAAATTGAAAAATTAGTATAACATAGCAATACTTAATATTTGTAACTACTGTCTGCAAACAAATAATTAATATTGATTGGTTTGGTTTGGTTTTATGGCATATCAACCATTGTAGGTTATTTAATACAAAATCCTATATATATATATATATATATGATATGTAAATGATATCATTTTTAAATGAACCTGATCTCTTTTTATGCAGTTTCAAATATTGCTATTTAATATTAACTATTTATTTCAACTTACTCATTCGTTTGCACACAGTTAAATGCTCCCAAGTATCGTTATGTGTGATACATAGCAATTCAATTAAACATCAGTCATTTGTTTCCAGTTAAATGATCAAACAGTTCTATTTCTAACAATTCAATTTAGCATAACTCATTTTTTTTGCACAAAGTTTAAATGTCAAGCAGTTCTATTTGACCCATAGATAAGACCCTATAAAGTGCTACCACTCTGGACCTGGAAGCAATTGCAATGAAGATGTACTCTGCATTTCCCAAAGCTCCAGCATTACTAGAGCTTTGCTATCAGATTGTTTAGTGTCATATTGAGGACATTTGTTGGGCAAGTCCTAACCTCTCTTCAGAGATTGTAGTCAGTGTATTCTTCAGCCCCAGCCAATTGGGCTGATTAATATTGAATAGAATTATTAGTGCTAGATAGCAACAATTGAAACCCTTCAGCAGTGTAGAACCAATAGCAATATTTATGTGCAAACAAATTAGTTCTAACTTATTCAAAAATGTAATTACTTACAAATCATATATGTATATCCATTTAATTGTGTACAAACAAATGATTAATAGTAAATAGAAATGTTTGCATTGGATAGAAATACTTGAAACAATTTAACTGTGTACAAAAGAATGAGTTCAGGCTCTCTAAAAAATGTGTATACAAATCACATATATTTAATATATGTAAAAACAGGATTTGGCATTGAATAAGCAACAATTGTTCATATGGCATAAAACTCAACCAACAACTTGTATATATTACTTATACTGTAGAATTTCCACAGGTGTAGCTACTTGAGATAAATATATTTAGCATTTTTGTATAATTTACTGAATTAATATTAGAATAAGGTAAACATTACTTTCCTTAAAGAGATCTTTAAGTTTTGATTTTGCCAAACTTTTAATGATTGATTGATTTTAATTGCATCTCAACCTGTCTCATTATTTTATGCCTCAAGGTTAGGGAATCATGATCATTGTACATTCATATTTACTTCTATGTAGTTGTTTAAGTTTTTTTTAAGTTCTATTTTACACAAATTTCAAATATAAATAATTTTTAAACAGAACTTTTTGACTCATGGATGGTAACCCAAACAGGTATTACCACCCTGAATTAGAGTGGGTCTGGGAGTAATGGTAATGAAGGAAGAGGTACTCAACACTCCTCAGATCTTCAGAACTGGAGCCTCACTACTGGATGCAGTTTAGTGTCATACTCAAGAAACTTTTTTTGCTGACAAACCAAACTTTTAATGTTTGGTGTTAAATTAATTACTGAGAGCAGAAGGGAATTCTTTATACTTTGACCAGTCAATAGCAATCTCATTTTATTTTTAATCAAATACTTGTTCATTCATTTGAAAATAGGCATAATTCTAAGAAAACATTTTTTAGTTCTGGTAAATGTTGACAAGGTAATGATCACCTGAAATCAATAATGTCAGAAGTAGTTGAAAATGAGGGAAGCTTTTCAACTTGGCTAAAAATATTAAGAAAAAATAAATAGACCACAACACTCTAACAAAGAAGTGTTGATTATAAAATGATTGGCAAAGATCAGTTGGATGTAATGTGTGGCATCTAATCATGCAATTCATTCAAGGTTGACAATCACTGGTTTATATACAAGTTACTAGACAGCATGGAGATAGTGAATGGTGGCAACCATCCAACCAGGTAACTCAATGCATAAAATGTTCTAGTTATTCTTGATTTGCTTAGATTTGTTCTTTTTCAAGTTTGAAACTTCGACATATCAGTAACATTGAACAACTGGCATCTAAGTCACAAACAAGGAAAGTACAGATAATTGGTAAATACCTAATTGATTTTAACAGCATGTCAACCCATCAGGTTTATTTTATGTCAAGAGTTAAGTGAATTGTGTTCATTGTACATTGATATTTACATTTTTTGTTTAGTTGTTACTCAAGAGTCTTTTTGCACATAGGACTATCAGAAACAATTTCTTAAGCAGATCTATTTGACCCATAAATGGGACCCTTATAGGTACAACCAATTCAGGTCAGAGTGGACTTGGGAGTAATGGCAATGAAAGGAGTACACTACACTGTCCAGATTTTCAGATCTGGAGCCTCACCATTACATGCAGTTTAGTGTCATACCCAGGACATCCCTCGTTAGAGGGAGTCTTTCCCCTCTGCAATGGATACAGCCAGCATATTTTAAGCCTTGCTGACAGGGTGCAGATAATCATATTTACCAACACCCTCTGTGCGGGCAGGATATGACACAAGGTCAATTTTTAAGTGGAGTTTAACAGGTTTGAATTCAGAGGTTTCCTTCTTCTAGACTAGTTGCCTCACCAAGGCTGAAGAACCCAGTCTGCCCTACTATTTACCCATAGCTGGAGGGAGAATAATTGGATTCATACCTTTCCCAAGGGTATTAGAGCTATGTGAAATGCTATCAGTCTCGTCCAGGATTTGAACTCATGTCACCGTGTCCATTTCCAACGATGATAACCATTACACCACGGGCACCTCAGGGTGCAGATAATTGGTAAAGGATCAAGGAAGATATACACCTAATGGATGCCTTGATCATAACCCTTAAGATAATCCTCATTAACCAAGTCTCTACCTATATTTGTACCTCTGAACAAATCCTCCAGCTGAAAATCAGATCTAAATCACACTCTAAAATAAAATCTTGGACCTTTTCATTTGTTTGTATGAGTCAATTACCTTGTATACCACCCAGATATTTCTTTGATAAGATAAAGCTGATCATGTCATCAAGCAGCTATGGACCGTGTCACAATTCCAGCCATAAAACTTTTGATGATTTCTTAAAGGCAATAACCATGTCAAAAGTGTCAGAGAATTCTTTATACAACTTGATCTACCAATTAAGTTCTTTTTTAGCAGACCAGAAAGATCAGAGAAAATTTGGTTCCTTCACAAATTGACAGTTAAGAGTATAAAATGTAATCAAACAGTATTGAGAGAAGTTTTTTTTTCAAATCTTAAAATCTAAATCAAGATGTGTGAACAGCTGAGCAACTTATATTATAAAGCAATGATGTCTGGACAAATCAATGGCAATTTCAGGTTGGTCTTAATACTTTTACAAAAATATTTTTGGGACACCCCCGCCAACAGGATTGTGAAAATAAACCAATCACCAGACCTAGCTCTGTGCAATGTTTTCTTGTTTCCAACAAAGAAAATTCATTTGAAGATGTGAAGAATACTAAAAGAAATACAACACAACTTCATGCCATATCAAAAGAGAAGTTTGAGAGGTGCTTCAATTGATGGAACAAGTGTGTTGAATGTCAAGAGGACTCTCTCTTTTTAAATTAAGATTTCATTTGTTCATTTCTCATTTGGTTAATACAGCTTTAGTCTTGATACTTAACACACATTATAAAGCTTTGCATTCAACAATTTATATGTCTGTTCACTAGAAATGAACAAAAAAAACCCCAAAAAACACTGGATTATAACTGGAGATGTTGCCCATATCACCAATAAATGCAAAGACAATAGTTAATTCTCAATACATCAAGTTCTAATACCTGAACAAATTCTGTGTTCATTTTCTTTACTTTTGTATGATTAATTTTTTGGTATTCTAAATCTCTTTGAACTTGTCTCACATCTTTTTAAAGTTGTAATGAAGTAGAAATTTATAAATCGTTTACATTAAATGATCTGAACCCTATCAGTGAGGCTTAGAATATGCTAACTGTATCCCTTGCAGAGAGATAAGACCCCTCACCCCTAAAAAAAGGGAGTGTCCAGGGTATGACAGTAAATTATATCTAATGGTGAGGTTTCAGTTCAGGAGATCTGGGGAATGTGGAGTAACCCTGTATTGCCATTACTCCCAGGTTCACTCTGATCTGGAGTGGTAGTACCTGTTAGGGTTCCTATCTATGGGTCAAATATATCTGTTTAAAAATTATATTCGATAGGACCATGGGTGCCTTTGGTGGTGTAATACTTAGCTAGCTAAATGAGTGAATTTGAGTCTCATTGTGTGCCTCCTTCATATATGGTCTTGTGCTACATCTAAGCAAAAAGTTTAGTAAATTACTATTTGATAGGACCATGTGCACCCCCCCCCAAAAAAAAACTCTTAAGTAACAATATCATAAATAATGTAAATATGAACTTACAATGAATACGATTCCCTAACCTCTAGGCATGAAATAAACCTACAAGAATTGACATATCTTTAAAATCAATCAATCAATTTCTAAAGAACACAGATTCTTAGAATGGTTTAATTTCAATCAAATGTTTTAAAATACTTTTATGAATTTCTTTTTCTTCAAGAAATTGTATATTATTTTTAATATCTACACTTGAGAGTCCTTAACCCATTAAAACATAATACTAATTTTCCGGTTCTGCACTTAGGCATCTAATCATCATAGTATTAGTAACTCGATACAATCATGTACATCAATTTTAGAGCCTATAAAATAGTTTGAATCATAGTATTTAGTCTCGTACTGTTCTATGCTCTTAGAAATGAGGTAAATTTAATGGTTGCACTCTTTGTTTACATATTTCTACCGATAATTTGAAATATTTTTATGTCTATACAAAAATGGCTCTAAATGCCAATCAAGTTCTGTCAGATGTGGATGTTACCACCTTATTCCTGTAAAACTAGGATTGACCTGCTGCAAGATTGGCATACCAAAAAGAATGACAGCCTAAAATGTTAAGTAGAATAAGGCTGTTCACATGAGCAACTTTGTACTGGCCACTTACTGCTTTTCATTGCTGATTTGTTTTGTTACACAAACAGTTCTGCAATTACAAAATTTATACCAAATATTGAGAAATTGCATATCAATAACTGGTTAGGTCTCAGAATTAAATGGATTAATATTAGAAGCAGAAAATTGGCACAACACAATCTTCCATTATACTATGCAAGTCTGTGCTATGTTAATTCATTTTTTTTACAAGTTTGGTAGAGTTACAGGGAAAGCATCTGTGGCATAATGGTTACCATCATAAGTAGTGGACTCAGCTACCATAGTTCAAAACCTTGGATGAGGTTGTTTGCATTTCACATAGCACTAGCCTTGGGAAAGGTATGAATTCAATTATTCTCCCTTCAGCTATGAGTAAATAGTAGGGCAGACTAGGCTCTTTAACCTTGATATGACAACAGATCTAGAAGGAAAACTCAGAATTCAAACCTGTTGTAGATCTGGAGAAGGATGGGCTCTTTCAGGTTATTCTTGCCCAAGACACTAAATGAGTAGTGCCCCTATCACCAAAGACAGTTACAGTATAATAAAGACAAAAATGAAATCTAACCAGTTTAGATTTCACTTCAAATGGTTTGCATGTATTTTGTACTAATGTCTTTAATGCATAGTATAGCCAAGATATTTCATTTGGTTCCATGACATACTGTGCCTGCCATTTGTCATTTCTCAAAATTTTAAAAACAAAAAGTATGAGCAAAAAATTTACTGAAAAATATTTGACATGATGAAGTAGATAAAAATTCACAACTCTATTCCAAAAATTTCCCCCAGCTAGTTTTCATTTTAAATCTAAACTTAGCATACATTAAAATCAAACTTTATAAAGAAACTATTGTAGTAACAGAATTTAAACAAAATGTTTTTATATTATCTTACTTTAATAAATATTTTTTGTTCCTCTGTTTGCAATTCAGTAACTCAAAGATGGTTAGAGGTTTGGCCACCAAAATTTCTATGGTTGATTATGAGAACCCTTGACAATTCCAAAACTTGTTTTTATTAGTAAGGAGGTTGATTTATGATGGGAGTATAAAGCTAAACAGGATCTTTACTTTGTCTACATCAGGTTAGCTAAATCAAATCTTTATTGTCCTGTCAATGGGTCTTGGAATATGTTGACTGTAGCTCCTGCAGATGGGTAAAACCTCCTTGAAAAACAGGTGTCCTGGGTATGACACTAAACTGCATCCAAGTGTGAGGATAGAGTTTTGGAGATCTGGAGAATGTGGTATATTTCTTGTCATTACACCGAGGTCCACTCTGACCTGGAAGGGTTTTACCTGTTAGGGGTCCCCATCAATGAGTCAAATAGATCTGTTTAAAAATTATTTATATTCAATAGGACCATGTGCAAAAAAAACAAACTTTTAAACAATTGCACAAAAAATGTAAATATCAACATACACTGAATACAATTCCCTAACCGCTAGGCATAAAATAACTCTAGACAGGTTGACATACCATTCAAATCAATCAATCACCAAATCTTTATCTTTATATGAAGTAGATATCTAGCTGAAAATTTCCAAACCAGGATATAAAAATTATGAGCTTTATTCCAAGTCATTTTATTTTCTGTAACTGGAAAAATCAAGACTTAAAAAATTGTGTTAAATGGTGGTTATAAATGGTAACATTTTTTACAAAAAGTCTTAAGTTTGGTGTCTTTGTTTAATGGCATATCAACCTTTGTAGGTTATTTAATGCCAAAGCCATCCTTCTAAAACAAAAGTAGTGGTACTATTTAACTCATAGCTGGGAGGATAAGGGGGTTCATACCTTTCCCAAGGGTATTTGTCTGAAAGTGAATGTAACAGCACAACTGGAGTTCGAACTTGCTTACTATGATCCCACAATCCATTGCTTTAAACATTAACACCATGAGGACACCCCAACAAAAAGTTTTAGAAATCTTCACAAAAACATTTTGGTGCTATCAACTTAAAATCCCAGCCTCCAAGCAAGTAATATAAAAGAATAAGTTTAAAGAACCTAAAACTGTATTTCATAGCTCTTGTTATATTAAATAAAAAATATTAGAATTATCTACACACAAATTAATATGGAATTTAATACTAAAACTGGCTTCAATTTTAGAAATTAATAAGAAATACAAACAAAAAATAAACATTACTACTACTACTCTAAAAACAGTACTTCCATTCATTTTTAAACACTTAAGAAAATAGCAATGAATTCTATATAGAGGTTACTGATTGTTATTTTCATCATCATTCTTATCACCAGTATCTGCTCATGCTATTTTTCAATCAAGTCACAAAGGTTGGTTGAAAAGTTCATAGGCTGACCAAGATACTCTCATGGAATGTGACCAAATGAGGTCTATTTTTCAACATAATCCCTCTTGTGATTAATAAACTTCTTCCAGTGCTGCAGTGCTTGGATCCCACAGGTAAAAAAATTATCAACAGCAGCCTACCCTTGTATATTATTGCCTCTTTCATCCTATTCACTGTCTATTGTCTTATTTTAATATAATTTCAAAGTGGATGATATGGTCCTTTCCTAATCGTATATGATCTGCTATGCATAATTTCATAGTCTCACTAAAGATTAATGCTTTTCTGTGTTTCTCAATGTACAAATATCCTATTTGCTTTAACAATATATTTCTAATTAAAATCTGATATATGTTAACAGGAAAGTTATGGTAAACATCTATATTGAATATTTTGAGGAATTATCCCTCAGAAAATCACTAATGAGAGCAACAACTTGGCTAAGATATATATATATATATATATATATATATATATATATATATATATATTAGTACCTCTGGCTCAGTCAGGAGATGAAACTATATTTAATCCCTTTGCAGGCACATAGAGAAACATTTTTATCATTTCAGTTGTAGCTCAATGTCAGGCTTTTTTCCTATTGGCTGTTTATTGATCAAATCAGTGTTAATGTATAAACAATAATTCCCCCATTCTACAAAGATCAAAAACATCATCTTCTTACAAAAGGGATAATCATCATCATAGTCCCCAAAAGAAAAACAACATGCTTTTCTAGATGTTCTCATAACATGCATTAAAAACAGAATTCAAGATATCTTGATACTGGAAACCAAAATATGCTAAACATTGTATATTTCACTCCTACCATTTTCACAAGTAGAAGAATCATTTGAGCTCATAACATTGAGTAAAAATTCTTAACTTTATCACCCAACAGTAACAGCAAGTAAATACTTAAAACACCCTAGTCTGGAAGACTGGGGTTCAATCTGAGGACGAGTCATACCAAAGACTCAAAAAATGATACTTGATGCCATCTTGCTTAACACTCAGCATTATAAGGTAAGGATTAAGTGGAGCAATCTAAAGAATGTAATGCCCTCCTCTACACCTCAGTGTAGTAGCTATTGAAAAAGGAGCCTTTGGGCTGTCCTTAACTAAGGTCGCCAACTTACTTATATTAGAAAAAAAAAATCCTCAAATAATACAAAGATATGTTTTATCCTTATGAAAGTTATTGAATATTAAAATGACAATCTACTTAAAATTCATTGAATACATTCATACAAAAAATAATATCACCAAGAGAGAGGTCAGGCGAATATGTAGAGTGCTTTCAAGTTCCCATAAACTTTAATGTTATTTTTTGCCTAATGAAAGCAAGCAGGGAAATGACTGACACAAATACAAAACAAGGTGCTGTTGGAGTTTTGAATGCATTAATTCAGAGCTAGTCAATAAATCTATGTGTACAGTTTGGCCATTTTGAAAGAGGATATAATGCAGTAAGCAGTGATGGTTTTCCACTTTTCTCAGGTCCCACCCAGTCAGTCAGGCTTAGAATACATTGATTGTATCCTCTGCAGAGGAACAACGCACACTATCCCCCACCAAAAAAAAAAAAGAAAAAGAAAAAAAAGAAAGGGGAGCGAGTCCAAGGTATGACATATTACTGCATTTGATGCACAGGTTCCAAATCTGAAGATCTGGGGAGTGTTGAGTACCCCTTCATTGCCATTACATCCAAGTCCACTCTGACCTAGAGTGGTAGAACCTGTTAGAGTTTCATCCATGGATCAAATAGATCTGTTTAAAGATTATTTGTACTTGATAGGACTGTTTGCAGAAGCAAGTACATAAAAAAATGTAAATATAAACATACAATGAATGTGATTCCATTGCCTCTTGGCAGAAAATAACCCAAGATAGGTTGACAATCAATTAATCTTCTCATTCAAAAAGTAAGACACAAGATGTAGAAATGTTTGGTTTGGTGACATATCAACCTTCTTGGGTTAATACTAAAGCCATCCTTGTAGAAGAACAGTAGTAGTATTATTTAACCCATAGCTGGAAGGATAAAAGGGTCCTTACCTTTACCAAGAGTATTAGCCAAATAGAATGATAAATCATAAAAACAAAAGTTTATTTCTATTTGAAATTACAAGTTTATTTTTGAAAAATAATTCTTGTTGGATACAACAGAGAATGAGATGTATTTAATTTAAATTCTAATTACTGTTAAAAATCTTTAATTCCATCTGCAAGATCATCATGATCGATAAGAGGGTTCATACCTTTTTCAAAGATATTTGTCCCAAAATGAATGTAATAGTGTGACTGGAGTTCAAACTCACTATGATGTTGCAGTCCAGCATGTTAGCCACTACACCATGGGGCTTTCCCTCATGTAAATTCGTGTGTATCATACATTGGTCAGCCAGTCATAGTGTGTGCACAGGAGGACCAATCAGTAAGAAAAGATTAAACAAATCACTATCAAACTGCTACTGGACATAAGACAGTAGCAGTTAAGGTTTTGAGAGGAACAGTTGTGTTTAAAGGTAGGACACTAGTTGTAAAAGAAAAGTAGTCATTGGAATGTAAAGACAAGATGTACCTTCATTTCATCCCAGAAAGGCACTGACACTAATTGAACAGAGTTCTTGCTAAAGGAGAAGGTACTATTTACCAACCCCTCCGCTCGGGCAGGATATGACACAAGGTCAAATTTTAAGCGGAGTTTAACAGGTTTTGAATTCAGAGTTTTCCTTCTCCTAGACTAGTTGCCTCACCAAGGCTGAAGAACCTAGTCCGTCCTACTATTTACCCATAGCTGGAGGGAGAATAAGGGGGTTCATACCTTTCCCAAGGGTATTTGCCCGAAAGTGAACGTAATAGCACGACTGGAGTACGAACTCGCGTACTACGATTCCACAGTTCATCGCTTTAACCATTACACCACGAGGACACCCCCCAAAGGAGAAGGTAAGGAGCAAACAGCAGAAGTTTAAATCATCTAAACCTATACACATGTAAGTGCAATTAATGATAGCAATGAAATAAAGAAATGAAAATAAGTGCTTCATCTACAAAAGACAAGTAGATATTTATAGTCTAAAGAATTTTTAAAATGAACTTTTCTTTTAAATACTGCAACATTTCTGCTGTATTGAAATGTATATAAATTTATGTTCCTCATGTTGTTTTGTCCTTATAACTTACTCTTTGCCATCTTTTCCTTTGTGTCACATATAAAACAATTCATTTGTGTGACTATATCTGGGCAAGGAGCATCAATATCAAATCATCAGACCTGATTTAAAGAACTATGATTTTTTTTTTAATTCCTTGGTCAATTCAAGTTTTTTTCTTGATTGCTCTTAATCTGAAATAATTCTAATACACCAACATTTGCAATAAGTTCTGAGGTTTTTAGATCCTTGGCTGCCAATGCTTTCATATCTTCATTTTTAAACTTAAATCTGTAATAGAAAAGTTGACCATGTATTTTAGATGAAATAATACATATCTACATAAGCCATGAAATAATGCTGATATGTTAACTCAAAATTTAGGACAACACATTTCACTGCACTCAGAACTTATATGTTCTCTTAAGTGATGTTACAGATAGATTACATATTTTACATAATTATCCTAACATGTTATTTAGGACCAGAGTTATGATTTAATAAAGCTTTTTTGTTGAAATTAAACATCAAGATGATTCATGTAAGCTATTTACTAACTTTTTGTTTTAAATTTACCTGCTTATCTAAATAGGAAATAAATCTGTTCAGTTTAATTTTACACAAAATCATATCACTATTTTGTTTTAAAATTAATAGCTTTAAAAAAGTATCTCCTAGTTTAGCATAAAAAAAAGTAAGGAAGACTAGGCTCTCTTGCCTTGGTAGGCAACCAATCTAAAAGTAGGATGATTCCTAATTCAAATAGTCCCTAAAGCAGTCTTCAAACTTTTTCTAACAACTCCTGTAATGACATGTGTCAAACTGTATAGGCCCTTGTTCTTCACTTGAAAATTATTTGTGTGTGGCAAGGGAAGATTTGCTGCAGAGGCAATGGCTGATCTTCCATACAAACTTGATTAGGCTTGCTTCTAGATCCATGGTGCCCCAAGACTAATGGATGCCACCACCAAAGCAAAGTATGTCTTTAAGGAGAGGGAAGTCAAATATATCCCAATTTCTTAATTTACTTTCCTACAGTTGACTTACCAACCATATGGAAAATACTTATCTTATATAAGGATAATATTATAATTCCAATAATCATCATCATCATTAAACCTGGCTGATAGCATGGATTAACTTGACTCTTACCATCCATCTATATCACCCATAGGTCTTCTACACATCACAGAGCTGATGAATGCAAGTCTTTGCCGGTCAGCTAACACTAATGGGTCCATGAGTAAGAGTCCATAGGAGAATGTTACTTATGATTTTGTCTCTGCTTGTCCAGCATGTCTTGTTTATCTTAATTAAGTGGTCTGGGAGATAGGAAGTAAGCTGTTGTTTTTTGAGGGGCTACTACAGACAGATCATATGGAAATCTGATCGCTGATAAAATAAAACAGAAATTTTTCCAAACTGTAGCTGTGTTAGTACTACTAAATGGTTGCACAACTTTAACAAAATGCTTGGAAAAAAAGCTAGACGGGAATTACACAAGATTACAATATGCTGTTCTAAACAAATTAGTATTTATTGGTGTTTATTAGCTAGACATCAAAAAATATGTTAAGCTACCCTAAATTCTGAAGTTGAAAAAATAAAGGAAAGGTTACTCTTCTTCAGCAATCCGAAAACTTCATTAATTGAAAACAAGTCATTAAGAAAAAATGTAAATGATTATAATAATACAAATCGTAGTTGGGACCTTTGGAACAATCCATAAAAACTTGGAAAAGAAACTATGAACAGGAGATAAGAGGAAGAATTGAAACCACCCAGACTACAGCACTAAAATCGGCAAGGATATTTAGAAGCATTGTTGTCACTCAGACTCCAGTGGAAAACCATTAAATAGAGCAGATATGAAAAACACGCAAGGATGATAATACGTCTCTGCAAAAGTTTCCAAAATTCAAGTTTAAGCTCCATATCTACTTTAACTTGAAAAAAAAAAAAAAAAAAAAGATTAATTTCCAGGTTTCAGCTAACCTGATGGACATAAAGTAAAGGTAAATCGATCTCGTTGCTAAAAAGTTGAAATTTCGGAATTTTCAAAACCTAATATGCTAAACAATAAACATACCACAGAAAATTTGATCGACTATAGCTCTAAATATTCTTGAATTATGCGATGAAAGACAAACCGAGAGAGAGGGAGAGAAGCTACTTGATAAATTGAGGTTATTACAAAGTAAACAAAATCTTTTAGTTTAAAATTATTTCTAAATTACTTAATATTTCCATAAATGAAGACTTAATATAGTTTCAATAATTTAATTATATTTTTATCACTGTCAATATTTGTTTCATTTAGTGCTGTGCTTTTTTTTCATCTTCAATGTACCTATCATGGCAGTAAACGATTTTGATTTGGAAAAGTTATTTTGGTCAATTAAATCAATTTATAAGTTGAAATGTAAGCTTAATTTTGAGACATAATTGCTTAATTAATTAATAATTTCTTTACTTTCGCAAAACACTGAAGGACTTTTTTTAACGAAAGGTAATTGGCAATCCTTGATTGATTTTCTGATTTATTATTTCTCTTATACAATAACATGCAATACAAAAGAAAAAACTACATAATCGTGTTTCAATTTATAGGTGAATTTGACAGATTGCATTAAGTTTTAAGCAAACTTTTTACTAATTTCAAACCATATGAATTTGTTCTTACACAGTAAAATCAACAAACACATCATTTATAGAAGTTGAAAGTTCAAAATTGATTTATTACAGAAATATATTGATCTTCAAATTAAGGCTTTTGAAGTTGTCAAGGACAAAGCAAAATATTGATTTTTGTAGAATAAATCAATAAAAATAAAATAATGGACGTAAAAGGAAAAATGATATTGCTTGAAATAAAAGGCGAAATAAATTTAAAGAGAGCTTTGTATTGAACAGTAAACTCAAAATTTGTAGAAAAAAAAGAAGACATTAATGACATAATCAATGAATGAATAATGGATTCCAGTACGATTCAAGGTAATTTTTTATATTTCATCGCTAAAGTTAAAAATGTTTTACACCGATTTAAACTTTCCGGAGAGAAACTTATTTGAAATGACAAATTATTTTATGTCCGACCTAAATTTTCACTTTAACTTTTAACTGAAATTTCATAAAATCAAATAGGGGATGGGGCTGAATGATTTTAAAAAGAATAAGTTCTGAATATATATATATATATATATATATATATATATATATATATATATATATATATATATATATATATATATATATATACAGAGAGAGAGAGAGAGAGAGAAATTTAACAAACCGTTTCGGTCATTTCCTTCATTTTATTTTATTTGTTACATATTTGTTCTCAAGATTCGACAGTCGTAAGTTACTATGGTTTGGAAGGAAAGGAATAAAGAAATAGTGAGTGGACAAGTACCCACCATTTTACAAAATGTAAACAACTTTTCTAACTCTGAGATCTCTGGTTCTGTTGGGTGTAAAACTAAATTTCTTGAAATTTTTTAACTAATCGCACGAAGATTTTGACGATGAAAAACATTTATTCAAATTTCAAACGTTTTACTTCAAACACTCACCTTTTCATAAAAGCACGCATGTGCCTACATGGAAAGAGTTCAGTGCGAAAGTACTTCTACATTAAATAGGAAGCTCCTCTTTGGAATTGGGATTCAAGTACGGACCTAGCCAAAAGCTTGCTTCTTCGACCCCACCCCTGAATGTCTGTAAATTATTTTGAAATAATACTTAAATATCAACAATTAACAAATCAAGAAACTGTTAGATGAATAAGTAAAGAAATGAAGCTCATACACTTTCTGAAACCTGAATTGTCATGAGTTTCACATTCTATTTCTTGCTTCTTGAAAAAAGAATAAGAAAAAAAGGGAAATTTCCATGAGAAATTCAGATATTTAGATAAATATATATATATATATATATATATATATATATTCATAAATATATATATATATATATATATATATTCAGGACTTATTCTTTTTAAACTGCAAAATACTGTCTTCATTTTCAGTTTATGCAATCAATCAATAATTTAAATTCACGTGACAAATAAAGAGTTTGTAATTCAAAAGTTTCATCAACTAAGTTTAAATGAATGAAAAAATGACTTTTTTGGAAAGAAAAGAATTCAAATCTTTTAAAAATCTCATTCTGTTAGAACCCCCCCCCAGAAAAAAAAACAACAATCATTTTTAACCTATTTAAAAAAAAAAAAAGAAAAAAAGAAAAGAGTACTAATTTTTTAAAGAACTCTGAACATTAAAAAAATCGGTTTTTAAAATTATTTAACAACTATTATAATTTTTAATGCCAAGTTCATTCACAATCATAAAAAAAAACACTACTTGCGACTTTTGGATCTTATAGGCATTTTTTAATGCGTAAAATTAAAATCGTATACACGAAATTCGTGCTTTTTTATCATTTAGAAATATCTTCTCAAGTAAATACTTTAAAACTGGGTTGTAATAATACTCGACCCATGTACTTAACATAAACGTTGAGGGCATTATCTAAGTTTTTGAATTTATTTGTTTATTTTTTAAAATCCCAACATAATTAATCTGTAGCGTCAGCGCCATGTTGGAAAAAGTTGGGGGTTTACCACCACCAAGAACGGTGAATGCCAAAAAACTCACCTTGGTAATACAATACCAGAAGTTCAACACTGAACATTCCACAACTATTTCTCATTATGGTAATTTACAAACAAACCCAATTAAAAATGTACTCATTTCAAAAGACAATTTTTCTAATCACGAGGAAAAATCTATTTATTGTATACGTTTATTTCTAATTTGAAATATGTAACATTTAATTAAGTATGTGCGTGTGTGCAGACGAGTGAGACAGGATTTTAGTTTAGTTGAAAATTTAAATTTATCACACAATTCGTGAATTAACATGTTTTTTTTTTTGTTTTGTTTTTTACAAATTGTCTGATAAATTTTAATTCGGACGTTTAATCTGAGAAACAACTCTTGATTTTATAAGAGAAAAAGCAAAACAAAAAAAAAAACGTGTACTAGAGCAGAAGGAATTTTTTTATAGCGATGCTTAGTCTTTTTTTCCCTATCTTCTCAACAGTTTTAAAACGATATCGAAAAAACAAAATATCAATTCTTAGTCAAAATTATAGCTTATTTCAATTTTCTAATCAACAAAAAATGTTGGTAAAACAATTGTAAATTATTGTTACAGCTTTTTCGCTATTTGGAAATGGCGGACATGTTTTTACAGAGTGTTTACTGTAATCTCAGCAAAAATAAAGATTCTTCTTTTTAAGAGGCATTAATATTTCTAAGAATCAGATACAATAGTTATTAGTAGTCTAATAAAGTCAATATAAAGTAAATACGAAAGCTGAGCACAAAAGATTGTATTAGCATGTCCTTAAGTTAAAACTTAACGCGTGGGTTTCATATTTCAGAAAACTCGACTAGTTTAATTTTGATGGTCGTAATGCACGAGAAATGGACATGAAGATGTTTGAATTCCAAGAAAAAAAAGGGTTTATTTAGTAGGCAAGGTGTATTTAAAGATAATTTTATAATGTTAAGGTTTAAAGGTTATTTTTGATTACGAGTGAAATTTTGATCATTTGCTTTTTGTAATTTTACTCACGTAAACACGACAAAGTTCGTAAAAGTAAGTACAAGCTTATGGTATTCATTACAAGCATAGTTTTCAAAGTAGCAAGAAAAAGAAGATATCGAATTTACTCGATAGATTGACTCGAATTAAAAAAGAAATAATAATAATAATAAAAGGTAATGAGTGGAGAATTAATTATCTTACCTGGGTTTATTAAAGACAAAGAGGCCCGTAGGAGGGTGTAGAAGTAAACATAAATGTTTTACAAAAGCTGAGTAGAAACGACTTGCAGAAAATCGTTGTTCGTAGAATCCATAAAATGTGAAGTCTCGAAATAAAAGTAACATGATGATAACAACAGACACTTTATCATCGCCAAGGCAAAAAATCATGAATACAAAACGCGAAAATGGTTGTGATGATTTCGCTTTCAAGTTGTAACTATTAAAAATTGACGATGAAGAATGTTCACCAGTTATTATTATTTTTTTAAAAATAAACTCTGACTATGGGTTTTGCAGATAATAATCAAACAGTAATAATAATAGTAAGAATGATATTGTTTTTTAGTGGTAGAAGTAAGAGGAGGAGAAAAATGGAGTTTGGGTTTCTCTACTCCGCCCCCAAAAGAAAATGGTGACGATAGCAAATACGCTGCTGGAATTCCTGATGCTGGAATGAAGAAAAGAAGCGGTGGCAACAGAGCTTCCTTTCTTTGAAAAATCGATTAAGCCATTCAAGCCTTGGCCAGCCAGCTAGCATCAATGGTCTTGCTCTGATAGATAGTTGAACAGAAACTGTTTCTGCAACCTTCCGAAGAACAATGACCAGACAAGTTCACTCGTTTGATTGGCCGAAGCTATATGTTTACCATGGTTACCTAGATGGAGAAGGAACCTACCCTTATTGCTTCATATGGTAATTCTAATGAAAGTTAATAAAAAATGAAATAAAATAAAACCAGTAAAGGACTAAGGAAGGAGGAAATAACTGATTTGATTCTAATCGTCATCAATTATTTCACTATCGTTAATTTTACTGTTTATGCAAGTAAAGAGAGGATATAAATTATCGTAAAAATTGCATGATTATTGATTCTTTAAAAAGTTAAAGCATAAGAAAAACATTTTAGTGATTTGTTTAAAAAATAAATAATTAAAATTTTTTTTTTTTAGATAGTGTAAAAATAAATATTTTAAAAGTTAACCATCAAGAACACCCTTCAAATTTTATGTGAATTGCAGGCTGCAATCTGAAGGTTATCAAATTTACATATGAAGTATTATATTTTTATACTATTTGAGTGAATGGAGAACAGGAAAACCAATATTTTTCACCTCCCTCCGAGGATGAAATATGACACAAAGTTGGGTGCATCAGAATGAGTAAGGACAAAAATTGTTTTGCTCTGGGACGCCCCAGGCATTTGTGGCTAACCTTGATCCTACCCCGTAAAGTATAATAGCGGGTGCAACTGAGGGGACGGTTTCCAGAATATATCAATGTTCCTGGACACAATTCTTGTGCCAGGTATGTATAGGTTGGTTGCACTTTTATTTGCAACAAGAGCCAATGCATGATAGTCCATTGTATGTGGAATTATCATTGAAATAAAAATTGATTAAGCAAAATAATTCCACATACACTATGTTATAAATATTCTTACTAAAATAATTGGCAAATTATTAAAATAAATACGAATATTTATAAAGTTTTAATCATTAAATTACAAAACTTGCATTTTTTTTTATTGTGACAAGATCCAAAAGATTTAATAATTCAACATTAGTAATTATACCTAAATCTTAATTTTAGAACTAAAAAAATGCACTGATTTCTTTCTTGGTCACCCTCCTTTTCCATCAACATGATCATGGCCATCCTAGATTTCATCATCTACAGTCAAATTATAGCTTTCTAGTAAGATCTTAATCCAATGTTTTCTTAAAAAAGGCTTTCAGACAGAGCTTTCATTTTTATTCTAGGCCTATTGAATATATCATTAAGTTATTAGAGCTTATATGACACTATGGACCTTTGGTGTGGCAGTATATATAGTTAGATGTATGTGTATATGCATATTCTGGTAGACATGTGTAGGAGTGGGTACAAGTATGTATTTGTGTACATGTGTATGGTTGAGTTGACCATAGTTATGTGTATATATATGTCTATCCAGATAGGAGTTTGGACATATCTGCATGAGTGTGTATTTGTATTTTGTGTGTGAACCATTCATTAACTTCTTTCAGTTTTAGTGGAAATGGTTAGATAAGGCTGACCATGACTTAAAAGACTTCAATTTGAGTGTCACACTTTTTAGGATGTCCTGGAGACATACAGTTTGGCAATATCTTTCTGTCCAGTTTATGGATGGTCTAAGGCTTGGGAAGTGGGAAATATTCACTCCTGCATAGGTATAGTCTAGTCCAAGTGCAGTCAGTTGGTCAGAGAAAGTGACTAGATTTGCTCAGAGTCTGCTAGCACCTTTAGAGGTAAGATAATCTGCTAGGGTCTGGCAAAGAAGAATTTATGCTAGATGCATAGGGGAAGGGACAGAGCCAAAGGAAGGTCCAAAGTAACACACACCCCTCATTTATGAGCAAGTTCAGTCCTTCAAATCTTGAGTTTGACTTTTATCTTATTTTTTGTCTTTTGTGACACCATCTCAAACTCTTTGCAATAAACACAGTTTTGAGTCACAATGGAGTAAAGAGATGCATGGCAGAGTTGAGGCACTCAGTCACACTTGAAATATTCTTTGATTTTTTTCGTTGATCAACTTCCTTTTCTCACTACATATGATCAGCTATCCTTAAGTTCAATATCTTTTCTTAATAAAAAGTTTTCATACAAGTTGTTCATTTTTATGCTAGGCCTACTGATTGCACTGATTATTTTGTTGGCCATCTTCTTTTCCTCCCTACACATGATCAGCCATCCTTGATTTCATCATCAACACCAACATTATAGCTCTTTAATGAGTAACTAACCTTAATTTGATATTCCTCTCACCCTATCAGCAAGGTTAAGAATATGAAAATTGTATCCCCTGCAGAGAGGCAAGACATCTCCCCAAAAGAGGGTGCTCTGGGTATGGTAATAAACTACATCTGATGCTGAAACTTCAGTTCTGGATATCTTGAGAGTGTGGAATACCTTTTTATTGCTATTACTCTCAGGTCCACTCAGGTTTGGAGTTGTAGTACCTATTAAGGTCCCATCTATGAGTTCAGGAGATCAGTTTAAAGATTATTTGTATTTGATAAGGCTGAATACAAAAATATGAAGATAAATCCATTGTATGATAAATTATTTGAGGCTAAATTCAGAATTTAATCATTGCTTTTAAGAATTTAATTAAAAAAAAAGTAAAAAGATAAGGGTTAGCAAAGTCCTATATTATAAGCAATTAATCTGATGTGAAGAATTGAACTATGAAATATTTACAGAAGATGAATTTACTGATGAATTTATTGCAATGAATTAACCAAGACCACTGCCTCACCAAAAAAAAAAAAAAACTCTTAAGAAAAAGCAACATAAAAAAAATGTAAATATGAATGTGCAATGAATGCAGTTCCCTGACTTTTAGTCCTGAAATATCTCCAGACAGTTAACATATCATTAAAATCACACAATCATAGATATTCCTCACTACAACTGTATGGGATAAAATATACATTGTCTTCGTCATCTTTCCAGATGCTGAAACTGCTTTTGAACATTGTCCAAATGTCCTAATTTTTTCTCTAATGTAAGAGTAATTTAACAAGTGTTACATGTTAAGATAAATCCGGAGAGAATTTAAATCCATTAAAATATTTTCTAAAATTAACCTGCCAATTAGTGCTTTAAATCTGAAATTTACAGATGCAATGTAAATTAACATACTGTTTTGTTTGCAGTATATATAATTAAGGTAATGAGTTTTTTATATTAATAATTTTTCATTAATTATATTCTATTATTTAGTTTGGTAAGGCTTTGAACTACTCAGTTTCTCTTAGTTCAGGTACCATAGTCAGATGGTGCACTCTTATGCTCACGCGGAAAGGATATGACAATCATCATCTGTCATAATAAACCCCCAGACAGAAATGGGGGTGGATGGGCATTGGAGTGAATTGAGTGGATGGTTGACGTCATACCTGGAAGAGATGGTCCTGAGAATTTGAGGATTTTGAAAAGATGGGTAGTTGAGGTTCGACCATTGAAGTGTGCAGTTGGGTTTTTTGGATCTGATCAAAGCAGATCAGTTTGGGTCTCAACCAGCAGAGATGAGTTGAAATCTTAGATACCACAAGATGTGCCATGCATGGAGGGGGGGGTCAGTACAGTAGGGTTAGCATAAGCTTTTATGATTTATGTCTCTCTCTCCTTGTGTTGCCAAGGACTGAAGGTAGAAAGAAATAAACTCATTTGTACTGCCTGTATTTGTATTATTGTTGTTATTGATATCATTATGGCTTGCTATTATAATCAATATAATTTATTGCATGCTACTCTGTTTAGGGTCATTTTATGCCTATAGGTCAGGGAATTGCATTCACTGTACATTCATATTTACATTTTGTTTAGTTGTTTTTTAAGAGTTTCTTTTTGCTTGCTATCAAATATGAATAATTTTTAAACAGATCTATTTGACCCACTGATGGGGACCCCTAAGAGGTAAAACCCTTCTAGGTCAGAGTGGACCTAGGTGTAATGACAAGAAATACACCATATTCTCCAGATTTCCAAAACTGTATCCTCACACTTGGATGCTGTTTAGTGTCATACCCAGGACACCCTTTTTTAAGGAAGTTTTACCATCTGCAGGAGCTACAGTCAACATATCCTAGGACACATTGACAAGATAATAAAGATTTGATTTAGCTATAAATGGATGGGACCCTATGAGGTACTATTACTCTTAGTCAGAGTGAACTTGGGAGTATTAGCAATAAAGGGGTACTCCACACCCCCAGATCTTCAGAATTGGAGCCTCATTATCAGATGCAGTTTATTGTCATACCCAAGACACCTCGTTTTTGGAGGAGAGGTCTTACTTTCTGCAGGGGATACAGTCAGCATATTCTAAGCCTTGACAACAGAGTAATTGCAATATTTTAGTTTTATTTCTTGAAATATATTGTATATTTTCTTCAATAGATAGATGAGCTGAAATTGTTGGAACCTTCTGAAGAACAATGACCAGACAAGTTAACCCATTTGATTTACTGTAAAAAAGTTAGCGACCATAGTCGAGGGTGACCCGAAGGCTCCCTTTTCGATAGCTACTACACCAAGGTGTAGGGGAGGGCTCTACTCCATTCCCAGGATTGCTCCACTTTACCCTTGAACCGTACCTTATAATGCTGAGTGTTAAGCAAGGTGGTATCAAGTACCATTTTTAAAGTCTTTGGTATGACTCGACCTGGGATTGAACCCATGTCTCCCGGGCCATTGGCGAACACTCTAACCGCTGGGCCAATGTCCCGGTTATAAAATATATTATTATGATTTACTGTGGTTACCTAGAAATATGGAACTTGCCCTTATTGCTTCTTCTGGTAATTCTTTTTTTTTTGTGTAGAGGTTCTTACCCTTCTGCAAGGGATACAATCAGCAGATTCTAAGCCCTACCAACAGGATAATTGCAGTATTTTAGGTTTATTTCTTAAAATATATTGTATATCTACATTATGAAAAGATAAATATTTTCTAAAAATTTAATCAATTAAAAAAATTTTCAATATTTAAAATTCATTGAAAGTATCTTAAATTTCTTTTTGATATAATAATGGTGTCTTAATAATGTAGAAATATATGAATTAACAAAAACTAGTTGTTCAATATATATTTAAAAGAATTATGCTTTTATATCATTTTAGGCTATTAGCATAGTCTTGGCCACAACTATTGGTAGACATGAAATATTAGTACATAATGTAAAATATTTGCTGAAAAAAAATAAATCTAGTTAAATAGTTTGGATCTTTTGACAACTCATATTGAATAAAGAACAGTAAATGATAAAACAATTTTTCAAAAAGTAAAAGGAGGAAAAAAATAGAAAACCTGAAAGATTACTGTAACAATGGTATTGGCACCATTTAAAAGGAAAAGAGGAAATAAAATGAGTAAAAACCATTTTGACTAGCCTGTCATAAATCAGAACTTAGAATCACTCTTGATAAACTTTCAGTGCCTACATGATTAGAATTAGCTAATGAATGATAATTTCAATGTTTTAAAAAGCCACATGTTATCCCCAGTTCCTTCATCACAGTAGCAAAGACTCAATTAAGTTTTACCATTCATGCAGTTTTATACTTTTCAGACATGTTTACCTGGACTTACCTAAAAGAGACCCAAACTGATGCATGAGTGATTTTTTTCTTCTTAACCACAAAGGTTGGTTGTTAGTTTGTTATTTTGTTTAATGGCATATCAACCCTTGTGAACTATTCAATGCTAAATCTTTTCTTTTTAATATATGATTTAATGTATATTAATAAATTGGTAAAAATAATTTTTATTAACTTTTTGCGAAGGAAAATCATTTCTACTAGTTTATTAATAAACTGATAGAAATAATTAACTGTTTCTCTCAACATAGTTAACCTTCAGCTACCAACTTCTAATCTCTATAAGATAAAAAGGGTTGGGTGTTCATTAGCCATAAGAGCAATTTGAAGAAAACGGTCAGGACTTAATCAAATAGGTTCCAAGGCTTGACATAACCAGCTGAGTGATTGGATCAGGTCTGTCAAACCAAAATAAGAGCAGATATGGAGTGTTGCAGGTACTGTGACCACTTAGTATTTGGGTTACAGACCACTCAGCCATTACAGTTCATCACCCAGAGCCAAAAGGTGGTCCTGTTGGGGTAGGAGGGGTCTTACCCCTCTGTTAAGGTGCAGTTAGTGTATTCCATAGCCCAAGCTGACAAGGTAAACAAGTGTCATGGAGTTGACTTAGCAGACCAAACAGATTTACCAACTTGTAAAAGAGAAGGGATTGTTGGTTGATTTGGATCAGCTAAGACAAGCACATCAAAAAAGAAAAGTATCAATCTTTGTCATTGACAAAAAACTAAAAAGATTGTTAAATGAACAAAAGATTCAGTCAGTAAATCACTGGTCAGAATTGAGGTAAAGGTGTTAGCTATAGTGCCATGTTGTATGCATCCTCTAAAATCATAGAGGAAGAGAACAGTGTAAGAGTGAAATCTTTCACATTGTCTTCATTAATTTTTAAAGGATGTCCACTGTCACTCATGCTGTACATACTTGCAATAGAACCATTCCTTTGCAAGTTAATGGTTGGTTGGTATTTCATGGCATGTCAACCTTTGTGGGTTATTTAATGCCAAATCATACTTTTTATAGATATATATTATTTATAAGTGAATAGTTTGTAGATCACTTCATATTTAAACAAGTTCATTTGTTTGCACATAGTTAAATGGTTTCAAGTATTGCAAATACTAATAATTCTATTTGATATTAATCATTTATTTGCACACAGTTAAATGGTTTTAAGTATTGCTATTCAACATTAGTAATTCTATTTATCAAGTATTCCTATGAAATATAAATAATTTGCACACAGCTGTATAGTTTCAAATAAATAATAATGATAATCCTTAGTAATTGATTGAAGTGTTCTATTTGACCGACAGATGGGACCCTAACAGGTACAAAAACATGCGAGTCAGGGTAGACCTGGGAGTAATGGTAATAAAAGGGTACTCCACATTCTCCAAAGCTCCAGGACTGGAATTTTACCATCAGATGCAATTTAGTCTCATACTTAGGACTCTTGTTGAAAGGTTCTTACCTTTCTGAAGAGGAGCAGTTTGTGTATTCTACAGCCCCAGCCAACAGGGCAGTTCACAAGTTGAAGGCGAACCTGTTCCTATGCAGAATCACATGACCTGGGTGCTGCTATCACCATGGCCAGTTACTCTGCCTATGCTGACAATATACTGTGATAAGCATTTCTGACACTGAGGAGGTCAACAAAGAAATTGGAAACTAAGAAGCAGTGTCAGGGGCCAAAATCAACTGCAACAAGTCTGTGGGATTGTGGTTGGGTTTGTGAAAGGATAGCATCCTTTTCAAGGCCCTTCAATTGGATGGACAGACCATGCAAGCTACTTGGCATCTGGTTTTGTCAAATCTTTAGCTGGAGAAGAATTGGTCAGAAGCACTGCAAAAGGCTGTAGTGGCAAATGAGACTCTCCTTAAATGGCAGGGCCAAGGTGTATGTCTCACACATCTACCCCTTATCCTTTACTAACTTTTAGCACTTTCTCTCCCTTGTATCATTCTAGGTAGTTTAGAAAGAGCCCAGTTCCAATTTGTTTGGGGCAGCCAGGCTCCCTTGGTGCATCATGAATTCTGCAACCCTTCTAAAGGTAGCCTAGGTGTACCAAATGTCAAGATATGTTGGCATGCATTACATTTTAATTTCCTAGGTTGGATGTGTGCACAACACATTGAGAATGATAATTTCTGGTAAGAAGATGCCAAGAAGAGCTTTTCTGACTTTAAGAAGTGTGCATTTGGAGAGACTCACTGATTGGCCAGAAATGAGTGCTCCTTCTATCATGAATGTCAACATGCACTGAAAGCTTTCTCTTGGGTCAAGACTGCTCTCTGACACCCAACTATTGTAAAGTGAGGCATGATATCCAATATTAGTGCAGGAGAGAGGTGTTCAAGATGACTTAATAGAGGAGCTCAGAGTGACAAAAGAAAAGGGTTGTTTCTTACAGCTTTGGGAATTTGGGATGAGGTGGTGATTTGTAATACTCTTTGGGTTAGCAGGAGGCTTTTTCTTCAGCATGATAATGATCCACGGCACATATCTAAAAACACAGAGGAATGATTGAAAAGGAAGAAATGAACCATTCTAAACTGGCCAGCAATAAGTTCTGATCTCAGTCTCACTGAAAATCTATGGGGTCGGCTGTAATCTGCCACTGAAGAAAAGAATCCTGCAAATTTTCAAGAGCTTCAACAAATTGCAAAGGAAGAGTGGAAGAAATTAACAGCTGAGAAGTGCAAGAAGCTTATAGATAGCTATCAAAAACATTTGAAGGCAGTTATCACTGACAAAGAGGGTACAACCAAATATCAAGAAATAGTACCTTTATTATTATTATTATTATTATTATTATTATTATTATTATCCATATCATTTATTTCTTTTACTCTTTGAAATTACAATCTATAAGTTGAAAAAATTCTTTTTGGTTAACTAATTAAAAAATTCTGATTATATAAATTTGGTTCTTTTCCATTTATCTCTGGATAAATAGCAAAAAATGAAAGGGTGCCAATAATGGTGACCAGGACTATAGATGAATTGGTTGGTTGGGTTTTATGGCATAACAACCCTGTTTTTATATATATTATTTAAAAACCTATTTCTATAACTCTGGCAGCATGAAAAAAAAACAAACAGATGATACAATTAGTACATAAAAAAATATTACACAAACTGATATCTAGGGAAAAATTTCAATAAAATAATGAAAAGACTAAAAACATCTGTACTGCTTGAAAATAATCAACCAATACTAATATGATTTGTAAACAAATAGCTTCTTGGTAACATATTAAACAAGCCAGAGCTCGTTCGTACATAGTTAAATGGTTTCAAGTATAGTTATCTAACACTAACAATTCTATTTAACACCAGTCATTTGTTTGCATACAAATAAATAGTTGAACAGTTCTATTTGACCCATAGGTAGGACCCTAACAGGTACTACCACTTCAGATTAGAGTAGACCTAGGAGTAATGGCAATGAAATGGTACTTCACATTCCCCAAAGCATCACCATCAGATGCAGTTTAGTGTTATATCCAGGATACTTGTTGGGGGAATGTTAAGGTAATCTTACCCCTCTGCAGAGATGCAATCAGTGTATTCTACAGCCCCAGCCAACTGAGCTGCAGAAATATACAAGCCCCTTTTGTATGCAATTATATAATTAAAAATCTTTATTACTAAATTACATAATCATCAATACAAATTAAAAATAGTTACATGATAGCTTAAATGAACAGCAAATTTTATAATTTTGCTTAAAAAAAAAAAAAAAGAAAATTCTACGGATAGTTTTGGTTTGGTTTCTTTGTTTAATGGCATATCAACCTTTTTAGGTTATTTATGCCAAAGCCATCCTTCTAGAAAAACAGTAGTGGTACTATTTAACCCATAGCTATGAGGATAATGGGGTTCGTACCTTTCCCAAGGGTACTTGTCCAAAAGTGAATGTAATAGCGTGACTGGAGTTCAAACTCGCTTACCTACGATTCTGTAGTCCAGCGCTTTAACCATTACACCATGAGGATACACCCTCTATGGATAGTAGGAGAGTGATACTAGTCAACATCTTTCAAAGATCATAACCAGGTTCAGCATATGATGTTGGTATTTCTTCCAAAGCTATTGACAAACTGTAGTGAACAATGCCAAATATTGAAGAGGAGTGGATCAATACTTTTTACTGATTACATAGTTGAAGATTTAGGAAAAGTCTTCCGTTAGTTACCAAGCCAAATAATAGCTGAACAATACCATGAGACTTGTTTCTCATGTCCCCTAACAGACAAAGGCAAATGAAACTCATGTTCTTTCTTAACAGTAAAGTTTAGTTCCTTTGATGACAATGTTCATTTCATTGTTCTCTCTCTCTCACAAAGATCCATTCTATGCAGTCCAAACTAATGTCACTCTTATTCTGGTTCACTTCCAATGGTTTCTCTCAAGACTGCCATTAGTCACTTACATACCCAATTTATGCATGTTCATAAGCGATGTGTAACATATTCAAAATACGAATATGTGAAATATATGGATATGTAGAATATACAAATATATGGATCTGTAAAACATTCACATGCATAGGAATACCGAAACACTGACGACTCTTGGTAGTTCAGGTACAAAACTTTTATTACCTCCTTGACTTTTAGGTTTTCAACACGATGAGAGAGAGACACAATTCTTACTATGCTGACTGTTCCATCTGACCCCACCACGTGCGGTGCATCTCGTAGACCCAACTGGACTGGCCTCGCCCAGATCCAAAAATCAACTCGCTTTGTCTAGCTTCAATTCTCAACTAACTGTTTTTTTTTTCAAAAATCACCCAAAATACTCAGCCCATCGCTCCCGGGTATGACATTATTCACATCCCCCAGTCCATTTCCTATCTGGGGTTTTTATTATGACATCTGTGATTGTTACATCCTCCCCGCGCAAGCGTGAACACCTGCACTCAATGTGTGCCCCTACCTGTGCACTAAGCTGAACAGTTCTAAGCCTAACCAAACTGAAAGATAAGATAACCCACGAAAAAAATGATAATATAAGAAAAATCCTTCCACAATTATATAACAGATGGTCATATTATGGAATGCATGCATGTGTGTTGATCATATTGCAAATGGCTGCTTCCACAAAAAATATGTGAAGCACCACCACCTTTTTGGTTTAGCTAAGTTTAAATTGTCACAGAAACATTGATTAATTATTCATTTGTAATAATAAATTGATGACATAAATGTTTTTTGGGCCAGGAAATAATTAACTGAAATGAGGGAGCAGAAAAGATAAATCTAAACAAAAACAAAAAACAACTGTGGACAAAACAGTCTTGTGAAAGTGATGGTCACCCTTATGAAATGTTACCTTTTAATCTCTGTATGATCATGGGAATGGTCTGACCACTTAAAGCTCATCAAGAGTCACAAAATTATCCAGTACAGTCTACAGTCTTTTTGACAGGAGCTTAGCATAGTGGTTACTTTCATAGGAAATGGAATGAGTGACCTGAGTTCAAATCCTGGATGAGGCCATTAGCATTTCATTTTGCACAAATACTCTTGGGAAAGGAACGAATATATCTACTCTTACCCCAACTATGTAGGGCTGATTGGATTCTTTAACCTTTGTAAAGCAATGTCTAGAAGAAAGAAAACTAAATTCAAATCAGTTGTACTTTAGTTTAAAAAAACTGACCTGGTGTAACATCCTGCTCATGGTGGAGGGGTTGGTTAAATACAGTCTATTTGACACAATTATTACCAAAATCTTCAACTCAATAGAGTAATAAGGGTCTAAAATTGATAAAACAATTTTAACTAGGTTTGAATTTTACCACATTCTTAAAAAGATGATGATGACATGATAATGATAATAAAATACTACTATGACCAAATCAGTTATAGACTGAAGTCAGCAAAGGTACAAACAATCTCAAGTACAATCCATAGAAACTGTGAATTCTGAAGTACTTGTCTTTTCTGATGCTTTTTAATACCTCCTAAATCTCTTGTTGTATGAAACCTTTGCATCTAACTGCTTTAGTCATCATCAGATAAGAAAAGTTGACCAAATGGATGTTGAACAAAGTCAAATTTGATATTGTGCACTGTAACAAAATAGGCTTAAGACAATGATATGAATCCAGAAAAAAAGTCTCTGTTTTTTGGAACTCACATTAACCTGTATATTTTGTTTAGTTTTCAAACTCATGTAATATTGTGGATCTCACTCACATAAAGTTGTTGTCTCTTGATTTCAGGTTATGAAAGAGATGGACAAAAATGCATGTTTCTCACATGTTTTTATTAATGCTTTGATAATTCAGCCCAGCCATTTCAGTGAATTTCCAAACCGTCTTTCATGAAGAGGAAGAAAGTTTTGTATCAAAAGATATAAAAATGGGCTTCTAAAACATTAAAAGCTAAAACAAGGGAGTCTTCATGGCTAACATGCTGGACTGCAACATTGTATTAACCAAGTTCAACTCCAGTTGTGCTATTATGTTAAATTTCAAACTAATACCCTTGGGAAAGGTATGAAACCCTTTACCCCCCTACCTATGAATTAAATAGTACTGATACTGTCTTCTGTGAGGATGGCTTTGGCATTAAATAACCCACAACGGTTGATATGTCATTAAACCAAAACAGGTCCGCTCTGTAGCTCACCTGAACTTATTGCTAAATCCCAACATACAAACTTTCTCATAGCTTGTTTTAATTAAAAGGATTGTACCTCTAATGCCACCTGTCTGTCAAATGATTCTATACCTCCATTGCCGGTGTTCATAAGGGTAAAGACTTTATATAACACTACTTCCTCTTCTATTTTAAAATTCATATCAAAATGTCAATTTCAATAAGTCCATTATCATTATTAGCAGCTGTATGGCCACTTACCTCCCATTTTACAAATCATCCAAGTAAGACTAGCAAGATATGGTAGGCTCAGCTGGGGAAATAAGGAGAAGTTCATAAGCAAGTTTCTCACATGGACACACTAATATTGACCGACCAGCAAAAACTTACATTCATCAACTCTGAATGGACACTGGGTGCTGTCTAGAGGACTTGCTGATATGAATGGATGGTGAGAGAGAGTCAAAGGAATCCACACTGATAGCACACATTGCTGCTGCTGTTGCTGATTATTATTATTATTATTATCATCATCACCACCACCACCACCACTACTATTACCATTATTCTTAGTACTACTTTTATCTTTTCTTCTCATTCTTTTATTTGGGCACCTTGGATGGTGTAATGGTTAGCAATGTTGACTAGAAAAATTTCATGAGTGAGTTTGAGTCTGATTGGGTGCCACCATTCATACAGCCTTGTGCCACATCTAAGCAAAATGCTCAGTAAATTACTACTCACTCTTTTATTAAATGGTGAAAAACTCAATCAATTTTTTTGTTATTATTTTAGGCCCTGAGAATAATAGTACATACTTTAATTTCAAAACTATACAAAACTTAAAAAAAAAAAAAAAAGAGTGGAAAATACATGGTATTAACATTAATGGATTGCACATTATAAAGCTACAGAAAAAACAAGAAAAATCTCCTTTCAGATGTTAAGCTAAAGAAAAGTCTTTCTGCCACTTGTTCTACTGCAGAACAATTTTTCACTGAATGACTATTCCTACAGAATTTTTAATCCCTTCTTTTCCTCTCTCTGTGCTCTCATGAATTTTACCATATATACATACTAACCCTGTCAAAAACCACAAATTTTTTGTAAGGCATGTCACTTCCTCTTGTATTTCAAGACCATGTCTGTTTTACTGGGAAAAATCTTAAGACATCTGCTCTTGGTGTCTTACCCCAAATACAATGCAATCACAATATTAAGCACTATTTCTGTTATTTACCCTGATTGAGATGCCTGAAAAAACTGTCCTCTTTAAACTCAACAAATAAACTTAAGTAAACCATTTTCTATGGTCACTTTTGTTAACAAAATAAACAAACAAATCATGCAGTAAAATATAAAATGACATCAGAATCAAAACACATATAAATACATTAGAAATACTTTTGTGTAATTTAAATATAAATATCAGTAGACTTGGAAACAAAGAAATATATCATCATTACCTTAGTTCAAAATGTCACAGTACTATTTTTGGTCTCTTTTTAGAGTGTAAATTTCTGTTCATTTTTCTTTTCTTTTTTTCCCTCATCTTTTTCTTTACTTTTCTTTTATTTACCTTTTTTCTTTTTTTTTCTTCTTTCTTTTTTTTTCTTCCACCATGATTAATTCTTTCTTCTCCCATTGTATTTTTTGGTAACCCTTTTGTTTATAGTGCATCCATGTTGGATGCATCCAAGTCACGGCACCAGATAAGATGAGTTTTTTTTCTCCCACCTTTCATCATTTTTATCTGCATATACAAAGGTCATTTAATGAATAAGGTAAATTTTGCTTAACAAGTTTGCAATAAGATTCACTGTTTACAGTTGAACCTATAGGATTTACCTCCAATATTTTTTAAATGGCCATCGATGAGCACGCCGAGCAGAAAAAATTCTAACAGGATCCAAGTCTCACTTCCTCCTGAAACAAAAGTAGTGGTATGTCGGTAAATTAAATAGTTTTGAGAACCTGATTGAACAGAGCAGTCATGTGCTGTATGCTTTCAATTTTGTTGACACATTTAGATTTTGTTCCGTGCAAAAATAAATCTTGCTTTTGGAGCCGGTCACCTGACATAGATACCTATATAGTCAGTGCCTTTGAAAGTTTTCTCTCTCTTATGTTCTGACTCCCAGCTGGACAGCTTTTACTCTCATGTGTGTGTACTGCTTCAGACATTTTGCTACCTATAGATAGAGACAACAGCCAACATGGGAGAACATACAGCCAGCAAAGATACATTTATTGCTATAATAAAATGGATATATTTGCCACACTCCTATGTGCTGAACTTTGCCTCATACATACAGATGCAGCTTTTTGGTACTTTGGTTTCTTGAACATACATACATACACACACACATATACGTAAGAACTGTTATATTATAACCCTTAGGTTTTACAAGAAACACACATACACACAGATATTTTCAAACAAAGATGCACTTACATTCACATAATATTTGTATCAATCACACTCACACATGAATATCTAACAAACAATATTCAAACATTTTTTGTACTTTGATTTTTGCTTAGTTGTTAGTACATAAAATTGTCTGTTATATGTTATCATGTCATTAAACTTCTTTTTGTCAGTATTGTCTATATTTCTTGTGTTTTAATGTCATCCGCCACAAAATTGTTGGGCCTACACATTTAATATCACACAACACTTTTTTCAAAGAAATCAAGTGATGGGTCTTTTTATGTCCCAGAAGACTGTTAGCATGACCTTCTTTACTGACCACTGCACCCAGAACTTTTTCTGTGCTAGAGAGTCAGTGTGTTTCCATTTCATAGCCTGTCTTTTTGACTCATAATGGCAGATTTAGCCCATTTGTAAGCATTTTTTTGCTAAAACATGCTTCTCAATACACATCACATATTCTTCTGTAAATTTCACATGATTTGCTCTTCTTAGTAACTAAAAGTTTGATGACAGTTCAAGTCTGGAGCACTGTGTGTGATTTGCCGCCATTTCAAATAGCCTCAAAACAAATATTTTTGCGAGGTTAAAATAATTTTTGTCATAAACCAATTCCAAACAATGTAGATTTTACATTTATGGAAAAAATTCTAAAGAAAAAATTCATTTTGCTTTTTTCAAAAAAAGTTCCCCCTATTTACTGAATGATCGTTGTATCTCATACCATTGTACATAAGAAGTGTGTTCAAAAAGTATTGAGACTAGTTTCATAATTTTCTTTTAAATTGGTGCTAACTTACTTGAAAGAACCTTATGGAGCTTATGCAATGAGCTGTGTCAGTGTCTTTGATTGGCATTGCTACTTCAGAGAACAAAGAACATGAGCTGGAAGTGATGAGCATCCACAGAGGCATTCCACTAAAAGAAGTGTTGAGAAGTTGAGCAATTGACTGAAGGTGGATAGAAGATTGACAGAGAGCTTCAGGATAGGGTGGGAATTTCTGCTGAGTCATGTCAACTTACAGAGACAAGTTGCAGCCAAGTTTATTTCATGGCTTCTGATGATAAACAGAAGCTGTTTTCAATAACTTTAGCTACTGATTAGTTTCTGTGTGTAAAAACTGATGCAGGATTTTTGAAAACTATCATAAAAGGTGATGAATTGTAGGTATATGGCTTTGATCTTGAAACTAAGGTACAATCATCTGTGTGGGAATCTATTATCACAAAGGCTCAGTCTTTTAAACAAATCAACTATGGTTTATGATGAATATGTTCCTGAAGGTCCAACTGTCACCAAACACCATGACTTGAAAGTCTTTGGTGCACTTAGTATGACAGTTATTAGTATAAAGTAACAGAATTAGTGATCAGAGTTCAAATCCTGCATGAGGCTGTTTGAGTTTCACTTTATGCTAATGTCTTTGAGAAAGGCATGAATCCAACTGTTCTTCCACCAGCTAATAGTTGGGCAGACTAGGTTCTTTAGCCTTAGATAACCCACCAGTCAAAGAGAAGGAAAACTGAATTCAAACCATTTGTACTTAACTTTAAAACTGACCTCATGTCACATCCTGTCTGTAATGGAAAGATTGGGTAAATACATACATTTGGATTTTTCATTAATTTTTTGATGATACCATTTTCTGTTAGTGCTAATTTTTCAAGAGAACTTGTAAGCCATTTTTTCCCCTGTATTATGACAAATAGTTATTATTTGTCATAAGACAAAGGTAAACTCCCAAAATGAGAGACCCTCCTTCTTCGTTAAAAATGTGGCCAAATTGCACAAAAAAATAACAGATTTGAGTGAGCTGGTCAGAGAAAACTCAGAAGTACATTCATCTTATCAAAAGAGCTCTTGGTTTAGTGAGAAGAAATTAAGAAAAGTGTATCCATCTCTAAAATTGACAGAAATGCTAAAAATTGTCAAATCAATGAATGGTAGTGATTAAAATCACTAACTAGGCTAGAAGTCCGATTTCAGTACATTGCTGCAAGTGAATAATCCATATAGGATATTATTATCCACAGAAGATTGCCAGGCTCTAATCAAGAGATCTGGAAACAACATCTCATCTCAAATCCTTGTGTGTGTGTGGTATGAGTGGAGAGTTACTATTCACAGGTAGATAATTTTTTTGATAAATGTAGAATGGGGAAATTTTTTTCAGAAAATTTTCAAAATAGAAGGTATGTTCAAACAAATCAATTGACCATATATATAAAAAAAAACAAACAAACAAACAAAAAATGATAATTTGATCAGCAATTGTATGTCATAGTACAATAGCATAAAAACAATAAAGCACTCACTCTTGATTCTAATATTTTGCAAAACAACTTATACAAAAGCCTACACTACAACGGGGCCTTCTAGCAAAAAACAGCGAATAGGATAATGCTTAAGATTGAGCTACTACAGAAACGACAAAAATGCTTCTCTACCTGTATACTATTGGCAACAAAAATATCACTGTCTGTAAAAGGTTTGAAATATCCATATTGCTGTTTGTTATATTTCAGCACTTGTTTATGAGGCTGTCCAGTACATCTACAGAAAATATTATGGCCTATGATTCCCACTCCTAACAGATCATACCATATATCAAAGAAGTGTAGCATTTTATTTGTATTTCTTGAAAATACACTAGATATCACAAAATATGGGCTAAGAACAACATGAAATAAAGAATTCCTGATCTATTTGAAAGTCATATGAAAATTACTGGATGAAACACATAATTCATAAAGGTTGGAAAAGAGTGTTCAAGCAAATGTGAAAACTTTGGTTCAAATAAATCATGATAAACCTACAGATAAGGTTATGAGGGCAAGGTATGATGGTGGCACTTACAGTGTAATATTTATCATTATAGGAAGTGGGCTTGGTTACGAATATTCAAATCCAGAACAAGGCTGTTTGCATTTCACATACAGTTAATATACCTGGGAAAGAATTACCATGACCAGAAAATCTAGCGAACACTTACAAATGGCATACAGAAACACTGGACAGCTGTTTTGGCCTTATTAGGTCTCATCAGCATAACAATGTGTTATAACATAGCAGTGTTTGCCAGATTTTCTGGTCATAGTAATTCAATTCACAATATAATTCCTTTACTTAAAAAAGAATAAAAAAAGAAAATGCAGACCCTTGGGAAAGGTATGAATCCAACTATGCTCCCTTCAGCAATGGGAAAATAGTACAGCAGACTGGGCTCTTTAATCATAGTATGGTAACAGGTCTAGGAGAAAGAAAACTGAATTCAAACCGGACTTGGAGAGGGATGGGCTCTGCCAGGCTATTCCTACCAAAAACATGTTACATAAGTAGTGCCCCTATAAACAAACCAGGTTATGGAATAAGTGATTTTGTTATTATTTGCATATGCAAAATTTATTCAATAAAGTGATATAATCATTTAATTAAAAAAATAAATTCAATGAAAAGTCAAGTATATTTTCAATTTACCCTTTCAATTCTAAAATTGTTGATAGTTGTATTGATACACAAAGTACTTATGTACCACAGAAGAAACACATTCTTATTTTATGGCCATTTAAAGTTCTTGGTTGGATTTGGTTGTGTTTTATAGTGTATCAATCTTTGTAGGTCATTTAATGCCAAATCTTGTTCATACATACACACATCTATGATTTGTAAACAAATAATTTGAAGATAACATTTTAAAACGATTCAGAGCTAATTTATTTGAATACAATTAAATGGTTTCAATTATTGCTATTTATTGTTTGTACACAGTTGAATGGTTTCAAATATAGTTATTTAAGGCTAATAATTCTATTTGATATAAATCATAATCTGTTGTAAATGACTGAAGAGTTCGATTAGACCCATACATGGGACCTTAAAAGATACTGCCACTCTGGATCAGTGTGGACCTGGGGCTGATGGTAATGAAAGGGGTACTCCATATTCTCCAAGCTCCATCCTGATGCTTTATCATCAGATGCAGTTTAATGTCATACCAAGGACAAAGTTTTGGGGAATTTCCGAAAATGTCTGCTTTGAGTTTTTTCCAATTTTGGAGGCTTCCATTTTAAAAGTGGTTTGTGACAAACCTTGATAAGGTTGTTTTTCTTTGCTGTCTTGGATTAAGAATAGATAATGGCATTCTGCTGCAATTTTCAGTATTTACTTCTCTCATGGATATAAACAAATTTTGAAAAAACTTGAGAATTTCTATAAGTGAAATTGGTTTAATTATATATATATATATATATATATGATTTGTAAGCAAATAGTTTATTGGGAACTTTATTTTTGAACAAGTTAGAGCTTATTTGTTTCCACACAGTTTCAAGTATTGCTATCCCAGTGCAAATGACCCTGTCTTCTAGTACCTTAAAGATAAAATAGGATTGGGTACTTGTTTGCCACAATGTAGACTGATCAGCTACCAGGATCCTATAAGGGTTGCTACTCATGGCCAACAAGTTGCCTTGTTTGGGGAGGGTCTCACCCCCCCTTTACAAAAATGCAGATTGCATATTCTACCCCTCCCCCCAAGCCAAGAGAGCGCTTGGAGAAATTGGCTGGAATGATCCATCTGAAGAAATAATTTACATTTTCATTCAAAAGATTCTATATACTTGTGATAAATGGTCACAGAACAAGATAAAATTAACAAAGGACAGGATAATTTGTGTGTATCTTTAAAGAAACAAGACTAAAGTTTGATGAGTATAGTGATACAAACTGAATATACAAAAAAATCAGAAATAAAAAGAAACTTACCTAGAATAATGCAAACTAGATTTCCAAGACAGAAGTTCCAAATTATATCATATTGAAAACCAATGTATGAAAAGATTCATTGTCACAATTTTCTTTCAAGGAGGCAATCCAAAGGCAACTAAAATAAAAAGAAGTAAAACATAAATAAAAAGCATATCTATCTATCTAAGTATGCATATTATCTATCTATACATATATATCTCAGCATGTTCATTATCTATCTACCTCAGTGTGTTTATATCTATCTATTTATCAATATAAACTACTGTTTTATGCCATGTTTTTAGCTGAAAGGTCAGCAAGAACAATTATTTATGGTTAACATCAGAGTTCAGCTCTATCTCTAATCTGATTCAGAAGGCTAACAGCAGTTTCCTGCTAAAAAATCCAGCAGGTCATCATGGATTACATCAGTTAAAAATGATAATGTTCTGGCCTTATTAGGGGCCAGAAATAAAGATGCAAGAGAGGAATTGAGTTAAATATATTAACAAAGTACAGTAATACAACATATACAAATGAGAGGGTTACCAGTGAGACTATTTGGTCCGACTGTCAAGACTGTCTGCTGGAATATTGCCCTCTGCCTTAGAGCAGTACAGCCTGCTATTTATAACTGGAAGGGTTCATGCATGCATGGGCAGATCACTATAACAGATAAATAAAAAGTATATTCATTTAAGAAATACATTAACTTGCAGTTTACTAATGATGTTTAAGAGGTAAAATTGTTATTGGCATTTGAAGGCAAGAACCTAGTGAATAAATGATGGAGATAAAAAGAAAGCACTAGGGCAAAACACTTCCCTAACACATACTGAGGAAAGTGTGTTTACATTCATCTCGCTCTTTATTTCTCATATATGCTCTGTTGATGGCTATAGAATACACTGACTATATCTCCCCTGCAAAAGGGTATCCTGAGTATGACACAAAACTGGATCTGATGGTGAGGCTTTATTCTGGAGATCTGGGGAGCATGGAATACCCTTTCATTGCTATTACTCCCAATTCCACTCTGGCTTGTAGTAGTAGCTGTAAGGAACCCATCTATAGGTCAAACAGATCTGTTTAAAAATTTTTCATGTTCAGTTAGATCATATATAAAAAAACTTTTAAGAAAAAACTCAAGGAAAAATGTAAATATAAATTTACAATGAATGCAATTCCCTAAACTCTTGGTATAAAATAACCCAAGACAAACTGACATGCCATTAAAATAAAACAATCATATGTGTGCATATATGTATTTACTCAACCCCTCTGCCACAAGCAGGATAAAACATCAATTTTATATAATAGTTTTACAGGTTAGAATTCAGTTTTCTTTCTTTGCCATACCAAAGTTAAAGAGCCCAATCTACCCTACTATTTACCCATAGTGCTAATACCTTTCCCAAAAGTATTAGCACCATGCAAAACGTAAACAGCCTTGTCCAGGATTTGAACTCTGGTCACCATATCCATTTCCTATGACAACAACAATTACACTATGAGCACCTCATTTGTGTGTATATGTGTGTTGTCATCTAACTTATAAGCAAGTATATTCATTTGAAAAATGAAACTATATTATTTGAATGTATGTATTTACCCAACACTTCTGTCACCTGCAGGATGTGACACAAGGTCAATTTGTAAGTGGAGTACAGCGGGTTTGAATACACAGCTTTCCTTCTCCTAAACTGGTTGTCTAAATAAGGCTAAGGAACCCATTCTACTCTACTATTTATCAATAGATGGGAAGAGAACAGATGGATTCATGCCTTTCCCAAGGGCATTAGCCTAATAACCTCATCTAGAATTTGAGCTTTGGTTAAAGATTGTTTCCTACAATGATAATCATTACACTAAGTACACCACCAATGTGTGTGTGTGTGTGTATGTATATATATATATATATATATATATATATAGTCTAAAAGTATTATCAGTAAAGTTGACGACCGTAGTTGAGGGCTACCCAAAAGCTTCCTTAACAATAGCTACTACACTGAGGTGTAGGAGAAGGCACTACTCCTTTCCCTGGATTGGTCCACTTTACCCTTGAAATGTACCTTATAATGCAAAGAGGTATCAAGTACTATTTTTTGAGCCTTTGGTATGACTCAACCGGAGATTGAACCCCAGTCTCCCAAGCCATTAGCAAACATTCTACCACAAGGCTAATGGGCCGGTCAGTATTATAGTCTAACCTAAACAGATTAAAGGACATTTTTTGGCTTGTTTAATTAACCAGTATTTCAATGTAAAGGATCTAGACACAGTAAAATGTTAATTTGTCAAAAAGACTGAAGGCAAATAGTTTTAGAGAGAGTCACATGATACAGTGGCTAGTGTGCTAGACTACAACATTGCATTAAGCAAGTTCCAACTCCAGTCATGCTATTGTATTCACTTTTGGACTAATACCCTAGGGAAAAGTAAGAACTCCCTTCTTCTCAGCTATGGGTTAAATAGTACTACTAATGTTCTTTTACAAGGATGACTTTGAATAACCTACAAAGGTTGAAATGTCATTAAAGAAACCAACCAAATAATTTTGAAATACTCCAGTTATTTGCAATCTTGACCCTTTTTGGTGCAGTGCACTTGGCAAACAAATTAATAGCTGGAATGCACTTTTGATCATAAAATAAAAAAAGTTTGCTTCACATCTTGTGATGGTTAAGATATATAATACAAAAGTGACTATCAAAGTATACTGTTTTGAAGGGAAAAATATATCGCATAAGTGTGTTTATAAAAGTATTTTTTATTCATTATACTAAAAATGATTGTTTGATAAAAGTTTTAAAAGTAATAAAGAATTTATTTTTTTTAATTTTAGGGTTGGAGTATATTAAACAAGAGGCACTTTTGAAGGGCATATTGTACAAGATCCAAAATTTTAAAGTTATACGAACTAAAGTTGCATCTCATCTTCATGCATTAAGTATATTCAGGTGATTTGATTTGTTCTCCTCACCCAAAAAGTTAAATGACATAAGCACAAACAAAGAAAAAGGAGTAAATGAAAGAAAAAATATTGAGTAAGGTAAGCAAAAAATGTATAACAATTTTAGAGTATTGATGTATTTCAATTCCTGAATGCTTTCAAAGGGATTTTATTCACAACCTTTTACTATATAATCATAGATCTCATTCACAATGGATATTAATTTTGGCTATTTGTCAGAAGTGCTTGATGTGGTAAAGATCCAGTGATTGAGCTGGCAGAACATCGATGTTAATGTCTTCAATATAAATTCTGATTTGTCTGACAAGTGTGTTTGGAGTCAATATCAAGGTGAAAAATCCACAACTTCAAAATACCCATAACTCACTTTATTTGCTCCACAATACCAACAGTAAAACAATTTCTAAATACAACCCTACACCACATCACTTTAAACTCCATGTTTAATTGTTGCACATTGCTGTGTGGGTGGTATTATTTGGCAACTATTCTTATGTACTTTTGACCATCAGACCAAAAATTTCAACTTAATACTCTCTATCATTTTAAGAAAAACATGGCCTTTCGAGGTTGACTCATTCCTTAAACATTAACTAATTAAGGGAAATTTTTATACTGGTTACTCTTATCTTAAAATCATAATATTAGCTATCCATTGGCATTGTTTTTATTTGGTTGTCTAGATCCAGGTCAATTGAAAAAGCTACCAGTTATATAGCACATTTCATTGTTATTAGAAGCAGCATTATTTAAATATCTAATTTTAGAACTGTAGTCTTATGTATGTATTTACCCAACCCCTCTGACATAGGTACGTTTGGTTTAGTTTGGTTTGGTTTTATGGCATATTAACCATTTTTGGTTATTTAATGTTAAATATATTAGATATAGATGATTTGTAAAAATTTTCTCGATAACATTTTTCAACAAGCCTGAGCTCATTTTTGTACACAGTATTGATATTTAACACTAATAATTCTATTTAACATTACTAATTCATCTGCACACGGGTAAACAATTCCAAGTATTGCTATGTATCACTAACAATTCAATTAAACATCAGTCATTTGTTTATACAGATGATTAAACAGTTCTATTTTCAACAATACAATTCAGCATAATTACACCATTTAAATATCAAACAGTTCTATTTGAACCATAGATAGGATCTTATCAGGGCCAGAGTGGAAATGGAGAGGTACTCCACATTCCCCAAAGCTCCAGCAATACTGTCATCAGATTATTTAGTGTCATAGTAGGACATTCACAGTATAAAGATGCAGTCAGTGTATTCTACAACCCAGCTGATTGGGCTGTCATAGGTTGGTTGGTTGTTTGGGTTTTATGGCATATTAACCTTTGTAGGTTATTTAATGCCAAATCCATTTTTATGAAAATAGTTCTATTTCAAACAAGTATGCAGTTTAAATGTAAGTACAGTTTAATTGTGAAAAACATTTCTATTTCAAGCTATTCAGTTAAGTCAAGCAGTTCTAATTCAGCTAATTCAGTTTAGTATAAGTGCAGATTTTGTTTATACACAGCTAAATATCAAAACAGTTCTATATTAAACAATTCATTTTAGTGTAAGTACAGTTTCAATGTTAAAAAACAGTTCCATTTCAAATAATTCAGTTTAGCATAAGCATGCAGTTTAAATGTAAGTATGATTTAATAGTCAAAAACATTTCTATTTCAAGCTATTCAGTTTAGTCAAACAGTTCTAATTCAAACAATTCAGTTTAGCATAAGTATGCAGTTAGTTCTATTTAAGCCATAGATAGGGCCCTATCAGGTACTACCATTCCGGGCCAGAGTGGACCTAGGAGCAATGACAATGAAGGGGTGCTCTACATTCCCCAAAGCTCCAACATCACTGGAACCTCACCATTAGATTGTTTAGTGTCATATCCAGGAGACTCGGGGTGGGGTCTTACCCCTCTGCAGAGGTGCAGTCGGCATATTCTATAGCCCCAGCCAACTGGGCAAGGCTGTCATAGGTAGGATGCAACAAAAGGTAAATTTTTAAGTGAAGTGCAGTGGATTTGAACTCAGAATTTTCTTTCTCTTAGACTGGTTGCCTAACCAAGACTAAAGAACCCAGCCTGCCCTACTATTTGCTCTTAGTTGGAGTGGGGGAGCACAGATGAATTCAGACCTTTCTTAAGGGCATTAGTTAAAAGTGAAACTAAAACATACAGGATTTAAACTCAGGTCACAGATTCTATTTCCTAAGACAATAATCATTACTCTAAGCTTAAGTGCATCTTGGTAGTATTATGTAGTTCCATGATATTTATCTTACTTTCTGGTAATGTTATGTTTTTACCTATCATAAGCATCTTAATTCTAAAATTAAAAAATTATGAATTATACATAGATAACAAACTGTAAATGTCACTGTTGAGTAGTTTCCTTAAAGTAAAGATATTGATTGAAAAAATGAAATAAAAGGTAAATACATGATATATATATATATATATATATATATATATATATATATATGTGTGTGTGTGTGTGTGTGTGTGTGTGTGTGTGTGGGGCAGAGAAAAAGGTTGACAAGAAAAGAGTCCCATAACTGAATGTGTTTGGTAAACCACACACTCTTAAAATAAGTACTGTTTCTAGCAACAGTTATCTCCTCTTTATCAATTAAATATTTGGAGAGGAGATTCTGACATCATAGGTGGAGTGAACAAAATCTGAGTTGCAGTTGTCATACTACCTGCAAAATCTCACCTTGATCTTCACAAAATCTCCTGTCCCACTTGACAATATATACATGCAACATATATTGTTACCCATAAAATTAAGTTAGCATTTTTGCTCTTTTGGTTGGGTTTATAATGTGCCGACTGTATCCCTTGCAGAGGAGTAAGACCCACCCCAAAAGGTTGGTTGGTTGCTTTCTTTTAGGCATATCAACCTTTTTAAGGTTATTTAATGCCAAATTAAATTTCAAACAATTCAGTTAAGTATAAGTATAGTCTTTGTTTACAATAAGTTAAATGTCAAAACACTTTGATTTCAAACAATTCAGTTTAGCATAAGTACACAGTTTCAAAGTCACATAGATAGGATTCTATCAAGGGCTACCACTCTAGGCCAGTGTGGATCTGGGTGCGATGGCAATGAAGGGGTACACTGCATTCTCCAAAGCTCCAGCATTACTGGAACCTCATCATCAGATTGTTTAGTATCATATCCAAGATACTCGCTGGAGAAGTCTTACCTCTCTGCAGAGAAGTTAGTGTATTCTACCACCCCAGCTGACTGGGCAACGCCCCAAAAGAGGTGTCCTGGGTATGACACTAAACTTTAAAAATCAATCAATCAATTTATTAAGCATTTGAAAAGATTTGGTTATATTGTTCATTTTCAAAGAAAATGTAAAAATTCAGAGCAAATAAAAAGTAAAAATTTATCGTCCATTTATTTACTGTAAGTTTTTTTCTATAAAGAAAAAATCCTGGTACTTTCAAGCATATTTATAAAAAAAACCAAAAAACGTATTTCCATTAAACAACTTTTTCATCACTTCCCAATAAAAAAATTGTTACACCCATTTTCAAGATAAACAGTATCCAGCTATTTACTTTTATTTACAAAAGGCTTAACAGAAAAAAATCTAAATAAGATAATCTATAGTACAAGACTGAATGGTTTAAAAGTATTTCCCAACCTTTCCTCCTAGTGGTTCATTTTTGGTGTCAAAAAAATTCCAGGCCTGCATAAGTACAAATAGAAATTCCATGTAACAGGAAATACATTTTATTTACAAAAGCAAAGTTAACTTTCAAACCTTGGTTCAGCTTCAGATATAAGTCTCCTCTTTTTTCAGTCTGCAATAAATTACACTTCTTTGGGAGTACATCATTTGCTGCAGGAAATCCTGCCTCAACCAATCAGGTAGTAAGAAAACCAAGAATGGAACAACCTTTTTAAAAGTAAGGAATGGAAGGATTTTATTTTCAACCATCCAATCAATCCTTCATTCTCTTTCAGTTCAAAAAGTTCTACAGCAATAATTTTCCTTGGGCCAATTTAAGGCATATTTTAAAAATTTCTCAGGATCATATAGAGAATCACAAGTTCAGAAGTTGTTTTTAATTCATTTTTTCCCCAAGAACGTTTATTTTTTTATCAATAATGAGGATAATAAACTAAGGATTTAGTTTTTAATGAAATTCTTGTTTGAATCATATTTCAAACATTCACTAAAAATGTGTCAATAGTTTAATATTCACTCTTTTATTGTTAATTAGTTTTAATAATAACAATGTACAAATTCTAAATCAGTTATATAAAGGTAATTTACTTCAATTGTGAAAGATATTTTAGTGGCTGGTGAGCTTGGTCTGATTCTTCCAGTTGTAGTAGTGTCATCACTTCTTGCTCGTCCTCCTTCTCAGCCTGCCAAAACTGTCTTCTCTTAATGGTACCATAAAGTCCAAAAAATCATTGCCCGGGCAAATCTATGTTGTTTTGGGTGGGTAGGGGTACTGGCTGTCACCACTACACTTGCCACTGACATCATCATCATTATACAAGTGGCAGCTGTGCAGCAGCCTTTTCCATCTATTGCTTTGTCAGAAGTATGGTACAGCAGGTTGGTTGCTTTACGGTATATCAACTCTTTTCGGGCAATTTAAAGTTGAATTAAATTTAAAGTTGAGTATAAGTATAGGTTTTTTGTTAACACAGTTAAATGTCAAAACAGTTCTATTTCAAATAATTCAGTTTAGCATAAGTACAGTTTAGTTCTAGTTGACCCATAAATAGGACCCTGTCAGGTGCTACCACTCCAGGCCAGAGTGGACCTGGGAGCGATGGCAATGAAGAGGTATTCTGCATTCTCCAAAGTTCAAGCATTACTGGAGCCTCACCATCAGATTGTTTAGGGTCATATCTAGGATACTCATGGGCAGGGTCTTACCCCTCTGCAGAGAAGCAGTCGGTATATTCTACAGCCTCAGCTAACTGGGCAAATGGTAAAGCAGGCTCATCTGCGCTCTGAGATGGTCACATTGTCAACTGCTGGCCTTCCTTGTCGTTATCGTCCCTCAAGCTGCCCAGGTCAGAATCAACTGAATGGTCATTTCCATCTCCACTATTGCAAACTGTTATATACATTTTGTCATCACCTGACACAGGGATTTTATCCTCCACAGGATTGCTCACGGCATAAAGAAAGGAGTGGAAGTCCCTAACATGGTATAGCACTTTATCTATGCACACTGTCTGGGGACTTACTAACATAGTTACTGTCCCCATCCTCCATCTACTTGTGCATTTGTTGGGCCAAGTTCCCTCCAGTATGATGTCTTCCTTTTCATATATTCCAGTCTAAGGTTCAAGCTCTTTGTCAAAGAACTTTATTAGTAGTAACAAGCAGTTAAAAAAAAGCCAAATTACTATCAGTACCTTTATTGACCAGTCTTAGGTGGTTGCCTAGATTTTTTTTCTTTACAGATTCTTCGATAATACTTTTCTTGACATTTTGACAGATTTCCAAGAACGTTATATAGTGTAACAAATATGAACATTTGTTTAAAAAATAAAAACAATCAGAAAAACAGTTAAAGATAGAATAATTTAGTCTAATGAACTTATCAAAATTTAAAATGAGCTCAGTGGTATTTGTTAGTCAATTAAGCTCAATACATTTGGTGCCTGATTAAATGACAAACCTCTAAAATTAGAAGACCAGCTTGTATACCTTGTTAGTAACATCTCATCAACAAGTGATGTCAACATATGCAGAGGTAAAGCATACTGACAAGTCATTGACCATATGAAAATTTGGTCTCTCTGATAAAATAGGAATTCTTCTAAGCTGTAGCTGTGTTAGTACTACTGCATGGTTGCACTGCTTGGAGACTAATGAAATGAATGGAAAAAAAGCTAGATGGTTGCTACACAAGGATGCTGTTTTAAACAGATCCTGGAAGCAGCACCCAACAAAACAGCAGCTGTATGGCCACTTTCTTCCCATCTTGCAAACCATCCAGGTTAGATGAGCATGATATTAAATGATTCTGACATTAAAGATGAAAGAAAATAACCTTTTGTTAAGAAAGGTAAAATGTAAACAAGAAAAAGATAAAATAAAGTTGTGCAGATTCTTAGGAAGATATTGAGAATGATCAAACACTTTTCAACCACCCTGTCTGCAGAGCTTAGAAAATGCTGAGGTGAGATTCATCCCTCGGCAGGGGTATTCCCTGCAGAGGGATGAATCTCACCTCCTAAAAAGAAGGGATCCTGGCTATGTCACTAAACTGCATCTGATGGTGAGCCTCCAGTTTTTAAAATCTGGGAGTGTGGAATCACTCCTTTATTGCCATTACACCCAGGTCCACTCTGAACTGGAGTGGTAGTATCTGCTTGGGTCCTATCTTGGATCAAATGGATGTTTACAAATTATTTGTATTTGATAGGAGTGTGTGTCAAAAAAAGCAACCACACAAAAAAATATGGGTGTGAATGTATAATGAATATGATTCTCTAACATAAAATCACCCTAGGAGAAGGAAAACTCTAAATTCAAAACCTGTCTCCCTCCAGCTATGGGTAAATAGTAGGACAGACTAGGTTCTTCAGCCTTGGTGAGGCAACAAATCTAGGGGAAGAAAAACTCTGAATTCAAACCTGTTAAACTCCACTTAAAAATTGACCAATAAGGTTTACTGAAAATTTTTATTTTTACAAACTGAAAAATCAATGGAGATTTGATGATATCAAGGTCAACAGTAAAGCCCAAAGTAAACCTAAAGAAATGATGATGTCTGTTATATTCCTTGGCATATTTTTTATTGAAGATTATGTTGAAAAATATTTTTGGCACGAAAAAGATGAGTAGGGATTTACTGATATATCTATTCATACTAATTTCTGGTGTGGAAGGTTTTAAAAACTTCTAATGTTTTAGTTACTATCGCTGAGACTGTATGTGATTTTGAACAAATCCTAGAAGCAGTACCCTATAAAACAGCAACTGTACAGCCACGTACCTCCCATCTCACAAACCATTCAAGTAATATCAGAAGTACACTGCTGAGAAAGTAAGAATAAACTCATAGGTGATGTCCTTCTATGGACTCTTACATATACACACACCAGTGTTAATTGACCAGTAAAAACTTAGGTTCATCAGCTCTGTGCAAACACTGGGTGATATTACCTTGAGGACTTACTAAGTGCAATGACTGACAGGGATAGATAGCAAAAGGGAATCAAAGCTGTTGACATGCCTTGATTATCTATCTATATATATATATATATATATATATATATAATGTGTGTGTGTGTGTGTGATCTTTCTGATATAACAAAATGGGAATTCTTCCAAATTGTAGCCATTTCAATACTAATGTATTGTTGCATCCCTAAGACTTTAACAAAATGCTTGGAGAAAAAGTTAGATGAGAACTACACAAAGATGTTGTTCTAAACAAATTATTGAAGCAGGACACCACAAAACAGCAGGATTTTCCTCCCATCTTGCAAACCATCTAAGGCAAGCAAGACATGCTTGGTACTGCTAGAGAAGTAAGGACAAACCCATAAGTGACATTTTCCAATGGACTACTACACATGGACACACCAGTGTTGGGTAACCAGCAAAGACATCAGCTCTGTGCAGACACTGGATGTTTTTTATAAAGCCTACAGAGTGTGATGGTAAATAGAGACAGATGGTGAAAGAGAATCAAATGAATCCATGCTGTAGGCATGCCTTTATGATGATGATCATAAATGTAAAATTTCTAGTTGTCTAAATTTCAGAGACAAAGCTTGATGATTTTTATCATTAAGGGTTTTCGTACTAATGTCTTCATCTTTATTGTTATTTCCACAACGTTTCGGCTGATATGTCCTCTGGCCTTCTTTAGGTATTTGTCAAACTCAGGAAACTACGCGGAACTTCGAACGATGTCCTTTATCAATTTCAAACATCACAAAAATGGAGAGACAAGCCATAAAATTGCTACAGGATGATAACAGTATCATAATCCTCCCAGCTGACAAAAGCAATGCTACTGTGGTAATGGATAGGGTGGAATACTCCAACAAACTGGTGGACTTGATTGGCAATAGTGACTATTGTAAATTAAAGAAGGACCCGACTCTGAAGATGGAAAGGAAGCTGTCACAGATCCTTAGTAAGAATAAATATCTCATACTGCAAACAAAATACAGACAGCTAATTCAACATTATAGTAAGCTACCACACATATACGGCCTTCCAAAAATTCATAAGGATGGTATTCCATTGAGACACATTGTCAGCAACCGAGGTTCAGCATGTCACCCGTTGAGCCACTTCCTTGTGGAGATCATCAGCCCACTAACTGGTAAGTCCTCATCATATGTTAAGTACTTGGCACACTTTGTGGAGAGAATTAGTGATACCCCCATTCATTCTAACCAGATGGTGAGTTTGGATGTAGTAAGTCTGTTTACAAAGGTACCTACTGATGAGACACTTACTATAGTACGGGATAAACTGGCTGCAGATCCCTTGCTGGAAGAATGCACTTGTATCTCAATAGATAATCTAATGGAAATGTTGACTTTCTATGTGGAGACAACCTACTTTGTGATGGGATCTAATATATACCGACAAGAAGAAGGACTGGCTATGGGTTCGCCATTGTCATTAGTATTGGCTAACATATACATGGAATACTTCGAAGAAATGGCATTAGGATCTACATCACTAAAGCCATCTATGTGGCTTAGATACATAGATGACACATTCATTCTTTGGCCTCATCAGGAAGATGTTCAGACATTACTTGATCACGGGAACTCAATCCAACCATTTATACAGTTCACTAAGGAGAAAGAGCAAGATAACAAATTACCCCTCCTCGATGTATTATTAACATGCACAGAGCAAGGATTCAGGTCATCTGTGTATTGTAAGCCCACCTTCACTGGACAGTACCTCAATTTCAACTCCAATAGTCTGTTGCTTACAACATTGAGCAAAAACCATTAGTAGTGATACTGATGCATATCAAAAAGAAATGATTAGTTTGAGACGCAACCTCCATTACAACAACTACCCAGAGCGCATAACATTGGCTCCAAGAATCCTGGATAAGAGGATAGAAGAACATCGGAAGGCAGTAGTATGAGGTGAGATTGAAGTCAGGTATGGCAGACCATATATGGAAGGAAAAAAGAAACCATCTGCCCTTATGGGATGAAGTTGAAATAATTGATAGAGCTGAACATTAGATGATTAGACGCCTCAAGGAATCAGCACATATGTTGAGCTACAATGACCTGCTGAGTAGATCAAGTATAGAGATGAATACAATATGGGAACCAATAATTAAAAAGGCTAGATAAAAAAAAAACATCTGAATATGAGCACAGGTAAAAAATCATACATAATAGTAATAATCCTAATCAAGTTTATAAGTCCCAAAAATTCACTCCAAACTGTCCAGCAAGACACATAGTGTAACGGTTATAGGTGTTGGTTCCCTAAGCTTCTAAGGCAGACTTGAGGCCATAAGGCCCCTGGCTTCAGCTGAGCCACCTTTAGGTGGTCGAGCTGCGTCATAGTCCAGCAGGGTTCAAGCCTTAGCTCGTGCCTGACATTCTCCTCCCCTAAGTCCCCACTATAATCGACCTTTGGGTCATTGACCTTGTGTCAAGTCCTGTCTGGTGGGAGGCAGTGGCAAATATTGACAATCATCTGAAGGTTGCAGGTTCAATCCTAACTGCAGGCAAGTAACAATATAGGAATACTTAACACTTGTACCCAGTTTTGGCTAACGAAATCAGAACAGGTGATCCCCGTGGATTCAGTAAAGGACGTAGTTCAAAGTTCTGGGTAGGTTCCTGAATTCAACAAACCCCTAAAGAAGGCTAGAGGACATATTGACCGAAATGTCGTGCAAATAGCAATAAAGATGAAGACAATAGTCCGAAAACCCTTAATGTAAAATTTCAGTTCATTTCATAACAAACTCCAATACACTAGTAGTCTTAGTCTAACTGTAGTAATTTTTCCTCTGTGTATAGTAAAGTTTGCAACTGTAGTCAAAAGTGACCCAAAGGCTCCCTTTTCAATAGCTACTACACTAAGGTGTAGGGAAGGATGCTACTCCTTTCCCTGGATTGCTCCACTTTACCCTTGATACGTACCTGTTGTAATGGAATATCCCACACTCCCTCTCAGTCATATAGAGTGACTATATATACAGTGAGCACAGCATTATACCTGTCCTTGCTTCAGGGATTAAGAGTGTCCCTCTCTATTCCTTGTCTGTCTTATTGTATCTCTCTTGCAATAAAACTCTTTCTTTTATCTATGAAGGTGTTGTGTTGACTGTTCCTTTCCACTCAAGTACCACCTTCTCTGATTGTACCCCTTTTAAGGACACAACAGTACCTTATAATGCTGAGTGTTAAGCAAGAAGGTACCAATTTTTGAGTCTTTGGTATGACTCTACTTGGGATTGAACCCCAGCACCTTATGGTTTGCCAATGCACTGTATAGAAGAAGTAGCACTAGGGTAAAAAAAAAAAGCAGCCAAAAGAAAGTGGGGTTGACTGAGTTCAACACTCCTTTGTAGTATATTCTTGATCTCACACCCTGTAACCAGGTTATCAAGTAGTAACAGCCCCCACCACTCAATGAAAGATGTCACAAAACCAAGGCAGGAGCGAGGTATTCTGTGAACCCCAGTGTGTGTGTATATATATATATATATATATATATATATATATATATATATATATATATCATGGGATTTTGTGATTTGGGATCTGTTTTTTTTCTTTTGGTGGCCAGTTTGTGAACACAAAACAAGAGAAGAATTAATAAGCTACAATATAGTTACCATTGTCAATTTCTTTCTGCTTCAACAGCTTCAGTGACTGAACAGATAAAATAAAAACAATGAAAGGTCCTAATGCTAAAAGTTGTGTTTTTGTATGTTACCCTCTGCAGCAAATAAATAGCCTCAGCTATAAAGCAGTCTGCTGCAGATGAGACCAGTTCTATTTCTTATGATGATAACGGATATATCACAAGCATGTGTTTGTTGCTCAGAAGAAGCAAACTCAGAAATTCGATTTTTCTCTTAAACTACATGAAAACCGACATACTCAAAGCCAACTTGAAAACACTGAATTATTGAGATATATGTGTCCTTTTTATCATAGCAGAGAGGAGAAAAGAGAGATTCATACCTTTCCAAAAGGCATTAGCATGAAGTGAAATGCAAATAGCTTCATCCAGGATTTGAATTTGGTTTGCCCATTCCATTTTTAACAATGATAATTGTTATGTGAAGTACTTCCCTCTTTCTTGTAAGTAGTTCTGGTATCCATTAGTAAATGAACAATTATTATAAATGAAAACAGTTAATGAGAAACATGAAAAAAATTAAAATATTATCAATGGAATTACATTTCAATTAAAAAATTTCAGTTGCAATTTAATGTATGTTTGATAGAAATTCATATCAAAATAGTCACCATTTGAAATATTTAGGATAAAAGAAAGAAATGAGAGTAAAAACAATGTGATTGATATTTAGATTGCCTAATAAATTAAAATCAATCACTTGATACATTATTATTACATAATTTGCAGCAGAATAGAAACTTGTTAGAATCTTTTTTTTTCAATTAGGGTTCTGGTTTTAAAACTTTACAATAATACTTTGAAAAATTCTCATTTTTCTTTTCTTGTTGAACCCATTTTTGTCTTCATTCAGAGATACATTTCCCAAAATGTTACTTTCACTCATATTTCACAACCCCCCCACAAAAAAAACAAACAAACGCTAAAAAAAACTTTAATCCTAATGCTTATAACAAACAGAAGATACTCGTGGTATAAAAGGTTACCATTGTAGAAAATGGTCTCAGCGACTTGATTTTAAAACCCTGGATGTGGCTGTTTGCATTTCATAAAGTGATAATATTCTTGAGAAAGGTATGCATTCAACTGCTCTCCATCTAGGTATGGATAAAGAGTAGGGAAGACTAGGCTCTTTAACCTTGGTATGCAACCAGTCTAGGAGAAGGAAAACTCTGAATTCTAACTTGTTACACAAATGTGGCTGGAGATAACCACTGACCACAAATCCAAAGAAACTCCCCACTTAATTACATGTGCAGAACAGTCTGAACCCACATCAGATGAATACTGCAGGAACACATTATGGTACAGGAAAAGAAATACATCTAAAATAATACTTTCAATTTTTAAATATTTTGGTTGGTATTTAAAATTTTGAAAAATATGATGGTTACTTTCTTTAAATTAAAGGTGTACTTTATATAAGTTATCATGGGAGGAAATTGAATCAGTGACCAGAGTTCAAATCTTGGATAAGGCTGTTAGCATTTCACTTCATTCTAATGCCCTTAGGAAAGGTATAAATATATTTCTTCTTCCCTCAGATGGTGCAGTAAGTAGTAGAGTAGACTGGGTTTTCTAGCTTTAGTAAGGCAACTGGACTAGGAGAACAAAAACTATGAATTCAAATCAGCTTCACTCTGCTTAAAAAAACTGACCTTGTATCACATCCTGCTTGTGTGGAAGGGGTTGGGTAAATGCAGTTTCCTTTAAATTAAGCTATGAAGAATATATTTGTCACTGCCTCCCACCAAACAGGACTTGATACAAGGTCAATGACCCAAAGGTCGATTATAGTGGGGATTTAGGGGAAGGGAAGGTCTATGCTGGTCATCAGCCCACTTAGTGCAATGTGGGCCTGATGAGTCTAGCTGGTCTTGGACCCAAATCTGGGTCCAGGTACGTATGCCTGATTATAGCTTAAACTGGACAGCAAAGTCCAGTGCTATACAAGGGGGACAAAGGTGTCAATGTTGCAGCTCGCCCACCCAAAGCCAGGGGCCTTTCAGTTTCAAATCTGCCATTGATTTCAACACTCTGTCCGGCATAAATGCCAGACGGTCCAGCTAAAGCCAGGTAAGTAATAAGGCTATGAAAAATAAGTTCTATGTGAGATTTGAACTTGAAACCCTTTTAGCATGGGAAGCTGAGTTATCTATAACAGCTGCTTTACCAATTGAGCTATACAACTGGATGAAGATCAAATGTAACCCTTAAACTCATATCTTTATTGTTCCATAATTACTTGGTTCTATGTTTATTATTGATTTTACATACACTAGAAGTTGTGACACAAGGCCAATTTTTAAGTGGAGTAAAGCTGATTTAAATTCAGAGTTTTCCTTCTCTTAAACTGGTTGCTAAATCAAGGCTAAAGAATATAATCTGCCCAACTATTTAGTCATAGCTGGAAGGGGTGAGGAGAAAAGATGGATTCTAATGTTTCCTAAAGGCATTAGAACATAGGGAAATGCAATCAACCTCATCCAGGATCTGAACTTGGGTTGCTGATTGTGTTTCCTTTGATGATAAAGTTATCACCATAAGAAACACAGTTCTGTTACATTAAGTCACCTCCAAAAGTACTAATAAGAGTAATACCAAGTCAGTCACCTCCAAAAGTACTATTAAGAGTAATACTAAGTCAGTCACCTCCAAAAGCACTAATAAGAGTAATACTAAGTCAGTCACTTTCAAAAGTACTAATAAGAGTAATACTAGGTTGAGTAAAGTTTCACAAAATTTTAGTATGTGCTAATTTACAATGCATATATCATGCGACTGAAGCAATTCAAGTTATAGAAGACCTTGCTCTCTCAGAGCATAGTACCTTCAATGTCAGTCAAGTGTGTGTGTGTGATGGTATTCACCTGATGAGGATTAAGTGGGCTCTACATGTTGAATTGATGACATCTCAGTTTGTGATGCTCCATACTTGGCAATTGGTAGCATTAGTTCTCATGATGTTCAGCCATTCGCAGTTCCATTGATAGACACAGTAAAGATGTGGGCTGGACATGAGCTTCTTCAAGTCCAATTTCAATGGCTAGCCAGGTGCTTTATGGTTTTCTCCATCCATAAAGAAGGGTTGGTAAAATGTAAAGATCCAACCATATTTTAGACAAACACAAACTTCTGGTGTCTTCTTAACATGTGATACTAAACTAATAGGTGTGCAACTACCTACTTACAAAACATTATTTCTTCTCTCAGATAAGGAGTATTTACTTAAAAAAAATTATCAAATGCATAGAAAACAATTTTAAAATTTGTCATAAAATAACAGGTTCATATCATTTTATCCCTGTTAAGTAATGTTTCAAATCTGTCATTAATTTGTTATGTATTCTTATGATTAAAACATGGAGGTTATATTAAAGAGAAATAATTTTTAGTTCATAGTCACACTAGAAAAATCCGCAAGCTCAAGGAATTTCCCTAACTCAGTTACTGAGGAAAAAGAGACTAAATTTTGATCATTTAGAGTATTTGGACTATTATCTTCAAATGGGAGATACATTGGGATTGACCCACCAATCTAGTTTTGAACAGAAATATTTCCACTTTCTATGGAGAGCAAGTTAGTCACAGTCTGAAAATGGAATATCAGAATTGGAGCTCGTATTGGCATGCTTCAGGGGTACTAATTGATCAGCATTTGAGTTGTATCAAATTTTGTGAGTGATTTTTCAGACTATTGTCCTCATCTTTATTGTTGTTAGTTAAAACAATGTTTTGGCTGCTGCATCCTCTGCCCTTCCTCAGGTGTCCCTTGTTTATCTGGGAATAGAAATGATTCAAACCTAGGAAATCATCTTTAAAGTTCGTTGATCAAACAAGGCCTTCAAAAATCAGAAAATGTTTTTCAAATAATGATGTAATTGTTTATCATGCCTATTAATCTGAGAAGCATCACAAGAAGTTTCTCAAGAAGTGTCATGAGATGAATTTGAAATGTAAAATCCAATTGCCTTAGTTATACTTGATACTTTTAAAGTAATTTTCTTTAAAAACAATTTGATTTGGCCTTTTCAATTATTGGTTCCTAGATTGTGTTCGTTTCTATACTTGGTCTACTCAAGAGGTCAACATGGCCCAACATATGTGCCACTTCTTTGAGACGTCTTCTTTTCCAATGTTCTTCCTAGCAATTATTTTAACTTTATACCACAAGGGTAGATGGTTTCCCTTTTCTTTCCATATATGGTCAGCCATACCTGATTTTTCTATTTCCACTCGTACTACTGCTTTTTGATGTTCCAGTAGTCTTACTTTTAGAGGACAGCATATTTCACCTTTGTATACTTTGTATACTTTGCCACAGGTGCATGGGATGGAATATACATAATCAAGATTAGTCTTTTGAAATGACAAAGGTTCAGAATATGATGTCTACAAAGAGTCTCTGAGTAATGCATAGAGAGCAATGTTGACAGGGTAGTCTACCAGTGAGATTGTGGGAACAAGGAATACAGGCCCTTCCTCATAAGAAGTGTTAGTGTATGGTTGACTTGACTAACAAAATGCCTGGAAAAAAGCATAAGGCAATAGTTAAGGGTCTTTTCATGTCTGAGAAGACAGCATAATCTTTACTGATTACTGTGCCAAGAACTTTTTCTTTACTGGAGAGTCAGTGTATTTCCACTTCATGGACTGTCTTTTCCACTCAAGCAAACTCAGGTTTAGTTCATTTGTAAACATTTTTTTGACTAAAACATGCTTCTGGATACACATCATATTCTTCTTTAAATCTTACATGGTTTTCACTTGATAATAAACCAGTGATCAAACGTGGAACACACTGTTTGATTTGCTGCCATTTTGAATGGCCTCAAAACATATTTCTGCAAGATCAAAATAATTTTTGTTATATACCATATCTATTGAATGACCCTTGTATCTGTCACACTATCCAGCACTCTAGGTGTTGTAGGGAGTCATTTAGCTTGTGGGCATTCCAGTTGGCTGGGACAGTAGAATACACCAATTGCTTCTTTACAGAGGGGTAAGACCCCTTCAATGAGTGTCCTAGATATGACACTAAACAATCTAATGGTGAGGTTCCATTGATTTTGGAGAATACAGAGCACCCCTCATTGCCATTGCTCCCAGGTCCACTCTGGCCTGGAATGGCAGCACCTGATAGGGCCCTATCTATGGCTTGAATAGAACTAACTGCATACTTATGCTAAACTGAATTGTTTGAATTAGAACTGTTTGACTAAATAGTTTAAATAGAAATGTTTTTGACAAACCATACTTACATTTAAACAGCATGGTTAAGCTAAATGGAACTGTTTTTGACATTGAAACTGTACTTACACTAAATTGAATTAATATAGAACTGTTTTGACATTTAGCTGTGTGTAAACAAAATCTGTACTTATACTAAACTGAATTAGAACTGTTTTGACAATTAAACTGTGCACTCATGCTAAACTGAATTGTTTGAAATAAAAGCTGACTATTTGCATAAAAATGGATTTGGCATTAAATAACCAACAAAGGTTGATATGCCATAAAAACCAACCAACCTTATATAAGAATTGGTTTGGTTTCAATTTCTTTGTTTAATGGCATATCAAACTAACTGTATTTTTGTAGAAGGACATTAGTGGTACTATTTAACCAATAGCTGAGAGATAAGGGGGTTCATATTAGTTTGAAATTGAATGCAATAATGTGATTGGAGTTCAGACTTGCTTACTACAATGTTGCAGTCCAGTACATTAACCTTTATGCCATGTGGACTCCCCACTTATATAGAAATTATTTGAGATGCTACAATATGAAGAAGACTCCCTGGTTTGAATGAATATATATGAGCTCTCCAAAGATAGCAAACATATAGCACAGGGACTGTATAACCATTATTGTAGTTAAATCTGGGTAGGAGAAGATGAAAGAATATCATGAATACTCATGATGATGTTTGACATGTATCGGGTTTTGAGTTTTTGACAATAGAGGGCCTTTGAAGTCTAAATTGAGACTTTCAAATGGTTGGCCTAATGAGTTGTGTGTTTGCCAATGGTCTGGAAGACCAGGGTTCAATCCCAGGTTGAGTCATACCAAAGACTCAAAAAATAGTACTTGATGCTACCTTGTTAAGCACTCGGCACTATAAGGTGAGGATCAAGGGTAAAGTGGAGCAATCCAGGGAATGGAGTAGCGCCCTCCCATACACCTTGGTGTAGTAGCTATTGAAAAGGGAGCCTTCGGGTCTCCCTTGAGTAAGGTCACCAACTTTACTTTATTAGGGTCACAGTAAAAATGGAGTTTGAATTCTGTGCAGGTTCAACAAGATTTTGAGATTCTTTGGACATCCTCTTTGGGATAAAGTATTTACCCAACCCCTCCACCAAAGGCATGATACAACAAAAGGTCAATTTTTTTTATGATAGTGTTACTTAACATTCTCATTACTTCAAACTTAACAAATTTGGAATACCCAACCCTTCCACCATAAGCATGATGAAACATTTTTTTTATGATCGTGATCTCATTATTTTAGACTTTACAAATTGCTTGCCATCACTGTTATGGACTTACAGTCTGATCTTAAGTTAAAAATGAAGAGTATTGATGACTATCAGCCAGCAGATGTTCAGGGCTGGTTTGGGACAGTCAACAGGGATTTTGATACAAGATTGTTGCCAAAGGAAATTGTGGTACAGTTATATATCACAAAAAAGCTTCTGCATCAACAAGTGTCTAATACAAGAGATAAGACCTTTTTGATTTGAAGGTCATCCAGACAATATCCAATCACCTGTGAAGGTAAAAAAAGATTTGTCATAGATACTTGACAAGGGAGAATCTACCAATGATTAATCTTCACAATGCTGGAATTAATAAAACTCCCAAAGCTGCCTGTGTCAACCAGAGCATTTATAGGAACCCCATTAACTTTAATCTTCATTATAGTTTTTAAAAGAAGCCATGGAATGCAACTGTTAGAGTAGCTATCATTAGAGAGGTAAAATTAGTAGTAGAATGACTCATTTTAAAAGTAGACCAACAGAATTTAGAAAAATATCCTAGTTTTGTATCATAAACCAGACTGAAGGAATGAAGATGAATACTGAGGCCATAGAAGTAACATTTGTGACCTACCGAAGCTTGCGAACAATTGAAAAATAACCTGAATAGAATTCTAAGGAAAACTCATAAAAGAGGAATCCAGCAAGTAATGAACATAGAGGTGGGGAAGAAACAGAAGTAAATGGTCTCAGAGCAGTACTAACCATCTCAGACTGCAGGTAGGAGATAGACTGTTTTGAGTAATCTCAAATATATAGGCTGTTCTTAGTCAAAAGTTTTGTTCTCAACAAGTATTTGTCTTACCTAAGAATTCCATGGTCTGAAGATAAAATAATCTATATGTTCATCTTACACTTCTTTGGCCATTATTGATTGACCGATTTTAATGGCATGTCAACCCATCTAGTGTTATGCTATGCCTAAAGGTTAGGGAACTGTAAAGAGGGATTAAGGTCGTTGAGTGTGTTCTCAATTCCTGTTGAAAAGTTGACAATGACAACTTAATCCTTTTACATAATGTAGTAATGTTTAGACAAGTTTCTGCTAATCTCTGATGGTATTCTCTGAGGTGTCGCAATAGTGAGTACAAAAGTTCATACTGCTTTATGTGTATGTGTTTATTGAATCGTTAGCCTAGTAGGCAAGTAATAGTTTTTGTCATGTTAACTCCATAGTGGTTCCTGGTAAAAGAGACTGAATTCACTTTTTTTCTCTCCCTCACAGAAGGCCCGGCTTTTGGTATTTTTCTGCCGGCTGATTTGATTGGTTCAGTTCAACCAATTTACTTCTGTGTGGGAATTCGTCCACCAGTGGGAAATAAATCTAATTCCTGTTACATCACCCCCTGCTTAGACTTACAGCTAACAGAAAAAGAAATAAACAAGGTAGGATTTGTCCAGTTCAGCAGTTAGAAGAAAACCAATCAGCAAAATAGTCTGATGTTCATTACCCTTGTTTATATGTATACTGTTTTACTCAGCTTCTTGGGCTAATGGACTTGCCAGCCACTACATGTAGTAGTGACATAGGTAGGTGAAGGAGGTGTGTGTATTGTTGTATTGCATTGGCTGATGCAAAGTGTATGTAGGGGAATAAATCTAATTCCCGCTACAGAACTGCATTCCTTGAATATTCATATTTACATTTTTTTCCCTGTATTTGTTCCTAAAGAATTTTTTTTTTTGCACATGGCCCAATTGAAACTGAATAATTTTAAAACAGATCTATTTGATCCATAGATGGGACCCTAACAGTTACAACCACTCCAAGTCAGCAAACAGATACTCTACACTCCTCAGAGCTCAAGAACTGGAGCCTCACCATCAGATGCAGTATAGTGTTATACTCAGAACAACCCTTTTTGTGGGGAGTGGGGGTCAAACTCCTCTGCAGAGGATACAATCAGCATATTCTAAGTCTCACCATAGTTGAGTGGAAATTACCATCTTTGCTCAGGGTTCTTAATTATTACATATTGCTTCAGTAATTTGTCATTTTTTTTTGTTATTGAGATGCAAGTAAATACTGGGAAAACATTTCATTTTTAGGCTTTACATAGTTAGCATGCAGTAAGTGTAGAACATAATTTGTCAATCTGAATTTGTTTATCTGTAATTTTGGGTTTTCCAGCCAGAATAAATGTTCTATCTTCAAGTAGAATAAACTGTTATGAAACTGCAACAATGAATAGAACTTAAACTTTTTTTGGTTGGAAAACTGAAGTGAAGGTATCCATTACATAAGTAAAGTAAAGCTGGCGACCTTTGTCGAGGGTGACCCGAAGGCTCCTTTTTCAATAACTACTACACTGAGGTGGGAGGGGGACGCTACTCCTTTCCCTGGATTGCTCCACTTTACCCTTGACCGTTACCTTACCTTATTACCTTACCTGAGTGCTAAGCAAGGCAGCATCAAGAACCATTTTTTGAGTCTTTGGTATGACTCAACCTGGGATTGAACCCCAGTCTCGCGGACCATTGGCAAACACTCTACTCATTAGGCTTATTATTAGAGAGTTCCTCTAAAAGGAGATAACTCTTGTCACTTAATACAACATGCTGCATACAAGATGTGAACAGTATGACAGGAGAACCTGAGACAGTGTGATAAATTTTTGACTGACTTGAGGAGAGGGAAAAAAATGGAATGAGGAAGTTGAATCATTAAAAGTTTTAGAAGTTATAGAAAAAAGAAAAAAATTAACCTCAGCACTTCATATATTTTATAAAGGAAGGAAACAAATTCATAAGAGAGAAAACATAAATAGCAATTTTTAATACATAAACATTCAGAAAAGTAGTTTATAAAAATTTTGACATTTTGAATATGAAAGAACATACATAATAACATTATAGATTTGGTTGGTTGGGTTTTATGGTATATCAACCTTTGTAGGTTATTTAATGTCGAATCCTGTTCATATATATATATATATATATATATATATATATATATATATATATGCTCTGTAAATGAATAATTTGTAGGTAACTTTTTAAACAAGTCAGAGCTCATTTGTTTGCATTTGTTAAATGGTTTCAAGTATTCCTATCTAACATGAATAATTCTATTTGATATCAATCATGTAAATGGTTTCAAGTATTATAGGTTTGGTTTGGTTTCTTTGTTTAATGGAATATCAACCTTTCCCATATCAATGTTCATGAATAATTTAATGCCAAAGCCATCCTTGCAGAAAAGAGTAGTGATACTATTTAACCCATAGCTAGGGAGTATAAGGGAGTTCATACCTTTCCAAAGAGTACTGGTCTGAAAGTAAATGTAATAGTACAACTGGAGTTCAAACTTACTTTGAAGCTGCAGTCTAGCACCTAACATTATAGCAAAAGAAAACAGCTGTATAGCTGGAATAAAAAAAAAAGAAGGAAAATTCATGAAAAGAACATAATGAAAACTCCCTTACTTTAAGGCTGCAGTTTAGCACTTTAGCCATTACACAGTGAGGACCTCATCTTGTAAAAAAAAAAACAAAAAAACATTTGCTAAGCTTAGCTTAGTTTGGCACAAAGCTAAATAGTGGGATACTCACAAAAATTTGGTTGTATATATTTATCTAACCCTTCCATTATGAACAGGACTTAATACAAAGTCAAATTCTTAAGTGAAGTGCAACTGGGTTGAATTCAGAGTTTTCCTTTTACACTGGTTGCCATACCAAGGTTAAAGAGCCCAATCTGCCTTATTACTTAATGATAGCTGCAGGAAATATTTGGATTCATACCTTTCCCATATCAACCTTCATGGGTAATTTAATGCCAAAGCCATCCTTGCAGAAGAAGAGTAGTGATACTATTTAACCCATAGCTAGGGAGTATACAGGAGTTCATGCCTTTCCCAAGAGTATTAGTCTGAAAGTGAATGTAAGAGCACAACTGGAATTCAAACTCATTTACTTTGAAACTGCAGTCTAGCACCTAAAAAAAAAAGCTGTATAGCTTGAATTAAAAGGGAAATAAAAAGGAAAATCCACGAAAAGAACACAATGAGAATTTTAGTATATTTGTATTAAGTTTAAAAAAATATTATAGCTAAGATAATTAAAATTGATTAATAAAATGCATGCAAGGTATATGTAGGATTTTTCAATTAGTAGCCATGTCAGTATTAATGTATCGGTGCAGAAACACTTGGAAAAAAAAACCAACTAGATGGGAATTATTCAAGGATGTAACATGCTGTTTTGAAAAGTCCTTGAAGCAACGCCTCACAAAGTAGCAGTTGTATTGTCATTTACCTCCCATCTTGTGAACCATTCATGAAAGGTGAGCAAGATGTGTTAAGAAAGTAATAATAAACTCATGTGATATTCTTCAAAGGATTCTTACACATGGGTACACTAGTGTAGGCTGACCTATAAAAACTTACATTCATCAGCCCTGTGCAGACACTGGGTTCTGTCTTGAGGACTTATTGAGTTTGATGGTTAATAGGAACAGATGGTAAGAGAGAGTCAAATAAATTCATGCTGTTAGCATGCCTTGATGATGATAATTTCATTCCCTTCATAATGCAATATTTTTTATATAAACACAATTGAACTGAAATATAATTCCAGGATCATAATTTTACATGCAACAATTTACAAAAAAATAAAAAGATTCTATTTAAATGATATAAAATAGTATGAAAACAAACAACTTGATAAGTTAGGAACATTCATTTTATAGCCTCATGTACTGATAGGTTAAGGTAAAAAAGGAGCCTGGATATTTGTCTTGCCTCCCACCAGGCAAGACTTGACACAAGGTCATTTTATTGTAGGGTTGGGTGAGGGGACAGTTGCACCTAAGCTGAGACTTGTGCACTGCTGAATAATGCTGGTCATAGGATCATAAGGTGCAATGTGAACTATGCTAGCCTTTGCCAAGTCTCCTGGCACATATACCAGGTGAAGTTGCTGGTCATAGACACACTAGATCCAAAGGTCTAGTGTTATGCTTGTCATTGATCCTTTTTCCACCAGAAAGTGGCCAGGTTGGAGCCATTCAACCTTGAAGTAAAGGTAAAAAAGGAGCCTGATCCAAGTGATGCTTAGCTATTTTCTTTAAACTTTAATCTTTCAACTACATGAGTTTCATCTTAAGGAATTATTTTCTTAGTAGCAGAGTTCAAAGACATGTCTATATTCATTGGCTGCACATTCTGCACTTACGTCATCCTGTTAATAGGGCTTAGAATATGCTGACTGTATATTCTACAAAGAGGTAAGACCCAGACCCCCAAAAAACAGGGGTGTCCTGGGTATGACACCAGTTCTGGAGAGTGTAGAGCACTTCTTCATAGTAATTTGTTATAATAGAAAAATGTGTCAATAGCAACCCATGTGATTTGAACATGGATCTCCAGCCAACAAAAACAACTGTTGAAATGGATTGTGCTACTGGGGTCACATGAGTAGAAGTGGAGGATACATAAATGGGTTAAAAAGAAATCTGACGAGTGTTGTGCGAATGCAAAATAAAGGTAAAATGTAACATTCCCCCTCACGGAACATTACAAACCAATTACTCCCAGATCCACTCTGACATGGAGTAGTAGTACCTCTTAGGGTATCATCTATGAGTGGAATAAATCTGTTTAAAAATCATTGATATTCAATTGGATCATGTGCACAAAAAAAAAAAAAAACTTTTCAGAAATAACTACACAAAAAAATGTAGATATGAACATGAAATACAGATTGCTAAGTTTCAGTTTCTTTGTAGCAGTCTTTGTGGGTTATTTAATGGCAAAGCCATCCTTCAAGAAGGACAGTAGTGATACTATTTAAGGTTTCTTTCTTTAACAGTATATCAACCTTTGTGGATTATTTAATGTCAAAGCCATCCTTCTAGAAGGACAGTAGTGATACTATTTAAGGTTTCTTTCTTTAACAGTATATCAACCTTTGTGGATTATTAAATGTCAAAGCCATCCTTGTAGAAGGACATCAGTAGTGCTATTTAATCCATAGCAGTGAGGATAAAGTTCATACCTTCCCTAAGGGTATGAGTCTGAAAGTGAATATAGTAGCATGACTGGAGTTAGGACTCATTATGATGTCACAATTCAGCATATTCGCCATTATGCCATGGAGACTCCCCACTGAAGTGGGGTTGACATCTCATCAAAATCAATCAGTCTAAGGTTATTTTATGCCTGAAGGTAAAGAATTGTGTTCATTGGATGTTCATCATTACATTTTTTGTGTAATAATCTAAAGAGTTTTTTTTCAACTTAGTCCTACTGAATATGAATAATTTTTAAACAAATCTATTTGACCCTAACATGCATGACCACTCCAGGTTAGAGTGGACCTGGGAATAATTCCAATGATGGAGGTACTCCATACTCCCAAGAACTGGAGCCTCACCATCAGATGTAAGATAGTGTTATAGCCAGGATGCCATTTTTTTTTAATCAAAACCCTCCATAGAGGGGGATACAGTCAGCATAAGCTAAGTCCCATTGATTAGCCATTTGGTTAAAAAAAAAAAAAAAAACTTAACCAGTTTTATTTGCCTTTTATACAAAATAAACAAAGATTAGCTATAAGATGTTTTAAAAAAGATTAACAAAACAACAAACTCAAATTTTATGTATTATGATTCTATTTAATTTTGAATAGTATGTAATCAATTTCTCTTACCCCTCCCCCCCAAAAAAAAACACACATCCATTGTCAAAATATCTGTATACAAATCATCTCTGACTGAAAAGCCTGCATTGAAAATAATGTGGTTTCATATGATTGAATGTTATAAGTTCTTCTAAAACCAGTGTTTCAAAAGTAGCTTTATGGCATTGTTGGTTATTTAATGCCAAATCCTGTTTTTACATACATGTTAAATATATGACTTGTAAACACATTTTGTAAATGCTCAGTTAAATGATCCAATGGTTTTATTTCTAACAATTCAACAAAGTTAAATGGTTCCAAGTACTGCTATATATAACTAACAATTGAATTAATCATCAAACAGTTCAATTTCAAACAATTCAATTTAGCATGAATCATTTGTTTGCACTCAATTAAATTTCAAGCAGTTCTATTTGACTCTTTCACTTTGGGCATGAGTGGGCCTGGAAGTGATAGCAATGAAGAGGTACTCTGCATCCCCCAAACCTCCAGGATTACTGGTTGGGGTGGTTCTTATCTCTCTGCAGAGATGTAGTTGGTTTATTTTACAGCCCCAGCTAAATGGGCTAAGTTCCTTTGAAATATTGTTAAAATCTATTGTCTTTTAGTGCCCAGACAAATAGTTATTTCAATTTTACTACCTTTTTTAAAAAGACTACATATGGAAATTTAGCTTCTTTCTAAATCCCATCTATAAAGTCAAATGTCTCAAAGCAATAGAACTAAAGTCACCACCCTTTAAATAGCACTGTAAAAATAAATTTAATATTTCTTTTTTTGTTTGAAAATATCATAGGAAGGTTTACAATACCTGTAGGCTAGGGGCTTACAAAGTCCAAATCTACTCCTGATAACAGCAAACAAACATGATGATTATTGTTGTAAGAAATGGAATTGGTGTCCTGAGTTCAAATCCTGAATGGGACTATTTGGATTTCACTTTGTGGTAATGCCTTTGGGGAAGACATGAATCCATCTCTTGTCTCCCCTGCTATAGGTAAACAGTAGAACAGACTGAGTTCTTTAATCTTAGTTATATAACCAATCTAGGAAAAGGAAAACAGAATTCAAACCAACTTTACTCCACTTAGCAGTTGACAAATCAGCTTTGTAAGATGGAGCCTCATTATGAACCATTTTTTAATTTCCACTCAGATTGAGATCCAGACTGTTTTCCATGTCATAAAGTTGATATACCTTCATCGAAGAAAAGCTTTAATACTCTTTGCGCTGTTGTGACATACATTATTAATCTGAAAATTGGCTTTATCATTATTAAACCTATTTTCTATTAATAGGATGAGAAAATTCATTGTACACATGTGCTTTGACTTCTGAGATAATGATTCCCATTGTAACATGCAACCCCAATTTATAAATGAGTGGGAAAATTTGCTTGTTTTCTTCAGGCAGTCATCTTTATGCATTTCACTGGAATGGACCAAGACTAAAATTTCAGCTTTGAGTAATACAGATTCATGATTTATCACTGAATATAACTTTCCTCCAATAATCAACACTCCATAACTGCTTCTCTGTAACCCTTGTTTTGGCATTTGTACCAGTTTTTATTTGGCTTTTCAATATATATCAATCCTATTTCATTCAATTTTCTTTCACTACTGTTGTAAATATTCACTCACCTATTTGTCTTTCATTTGTTTTGTTACACTTTTCTTTCCCTCTACCCCCAGGCATATTGCTATGAGTTTGCCATCCTCATTCTTTGATCTATCCATGTTTTCTAACCTTCCCATTTTGTTTATATTTGCACCAAATTTCAAACAAGCAAATGAAGAACAAGCAATATCTTTTGTCACACTATTTGTTAGATTTCCTTGTCAAAGGGGTTTTATAATCTTTTCGTTTGTTTCATTTGACAGTTATTTTGATGGAGCTATATTTCCTTTCAATTAACAGATTATTAAGCTCTCTTAATAGTAATCTATTTTGCTTATTTAGATTTGTGCAGGTATTTATCTTATAAATGCAAATTACAAGATGCTTTCATATTTTTTTTCCTCAATTTGATTGGAAGAGAAAATATGTTATTACTTTAATCTTTTTATTAAAAGATGTATTTGATGGAGCCAGAATATTCAATTGTTAAACAATATTTTTTTAGCTGTAACTGATTTTTTCTGGTGCCAAATAAAAAAGACTCAAGCAAAAAACCCTATAAGTGTGGTGATACCATAGTTTTGTCAAGAATTGTAGATACAAATCTGAGAAGTATTTGTGAAAGATATGGATACAAATATTGACTGACGTATTGATTCATTTTAATGGTATATCAACCAGACTGCAGTTATTTTATGCTTAGTGGTTAAGGAATTGCACATATTGTACATATGATATTTACATTTTTTGTGTAGTTTCTCCTTTTTTTTGCTTATGTTTATATGATATCAGGTATTTCTTTTCAACACAAACAACTTGCAAACAGATTTATTTGATACATAGATGAGACCTTAACAATTACTACCACTCTGGGCCAAAGTGGACCTGGGAGTAATGGCAATGAATAGGTACTTCACATTCCCCAAATACTAATTGATATACTTAATGGAAAATGATGACTGCTTCATGAAATACACATTAAAAGTTTAAATAAAATGAATAATATTTTTTTTTAAAAAACCCATGAAAGTTGATATGCTATTAAACAAAGAAACCAAACCAATCATATGCAATGATAGAAGTATTTAAAAGTTTTAAAACCAAAATTCAGGCAGAATAGTAGCCCAGTTGGATTGGATTGTAGAATATACTGCCAGCATCTCTGCAGAGTGGGTAAGACCTCTCCACCAACCATTATGGTTCTGGATATGACACTAAACTGCATCTAATGGTTAGGATCCAGTCCTGAAGCTTTGGGGAATGTGGAGTACCTCTTCATTACCATTACTCTCAGGTCCACTTTGACCAAGAGTGGTAGTACCCGATCATTTCCCATCTATAGGTCAAATAGAACTATTTAACCATTTACTATACTTAAAACCATTTAACTGGATGCAAACAAATGATTGATGTTAAATTGAACTATTAATATTACATAGCAAGACTTAGAACCATTCAACTGTTAGCCTAGTTGACTGAGGCTGTAGAATACACTGACTGTATCATTGCAGAGGGATAACCCCAACCCCAACAAGTGTCCTAGATATGACATTAAACCATCTGATTATGAGGCTCTAGCCTTAGAGATTTGGGAAATGTGGAGTACCTCATCCTGACCCAGAGTGATACCACCTGATAGGGTCCTATCTATGGGTCAAATAGAACAAACCAAGTGTGCAAACAAATGACTAATGTTAAATTGTGACCGTTATACAGTAATACTTGAAACTATTTAACTTTGGGCAAAAAAGAACTCAGGCTCATTTAAGAATGTTATCTACAAAATGTATTTACAAATCATATATCTATTTAATATATATGTATAAACATGATTTGGCATTAAATAACCTACAATTGTTGATATGCCATAAAATATAACCAAACCATTTAACTGTGTGCAAATAATAGCAATACTTGAAACCATTTAACTGTGTGCAAACAAATGAGCTCTGTCTTGTTTTCAAAATGTTACCAATAAACTATTTACTAATAAACATGATTTGGAATTAAATAACCAATGATGGTTGATATGCCATAAAACACAGCCAACCAAATTACAATTAGTTTTTTCTGCACAACTTATACCCTTTTAAAAGTTGATCTTGTGCTATTCAACTTGAAGTCTGTAAGGTAATTAAATAAATCACTTTTCCTTCATCAGTATAGCTAAGGCTTCACTATTTCAGTCAATCATTATATGTCATAGAATGTATGTATTTAACCAATGCCTTCACCATGAGCAGGATGGAACACAAAGTCAATTTTAAACTGTGTACAACTGGTTTGAATACAGAGTTTTCCTTCTCCTAAACTGTTTGCCATACCAAGATTAAAGAGTCAAGTCTACTATACAATTTACCTATAGCCAAAAGTGAGAAAAGTTGGATTCATGCCTTCCCCAATGGTATTAGCATTATGCAAAATGCAAATGACCTTATTTAGATAATGAACTTGGTTCATGTGTGTGTGTGTGTGTGTGTGTGTGTCCTTACCCAAAACCTTAACCACAGACACGATGTAACACAAGGTCAACATTTTTTAAGTGGAGTAAAGCTGGTTTGAATTCAGAATTATCTTACCCCTAGACTGGTTGTTTAACTAAAGCTAAAGAACCCAGTCTGTTTTAATATTTACCCATGGATATGGGGAGGATATATGGATTCATGCCTTTATGAATTGAAATGCTAACAGCTTTGTTCAGGATTAGAACTCAAGTTGCCAATTCTATTTTGATGATGATAACCATTATGCTAAGTGCACCTTAATTTATATACATACATGATTAATAGGAGTTTGTTTTTGTATTTGTAGTTTCATAAATTCCCATGTACATATATATCTAAACATCTTCCAGAATGTAAAGGTTTGATACCTAAAGTACATCTAATACTACTTCATGGCATTTAATTTGGCTCTTCCAATTTCTCATCGTGAATATTTTCAAAATTTTCAATTCTCAAATCAGCTAAATTATCCCCATCAGAACAAACATTTTCACTTAATTTGGTTCAGTTTTAGGCCTGATATGATCAGCATAAGAAAAAGCACTAATTCTATTTCAAGTAATTATAGCAATATTATTTGCAGCTTCTATTTGAAAGTTTGTAATCTCTGGTTTAAAAATATATATGTGGATATGGATGCTGAAGTCTCATGCAGAATAAGATCGGTTTGGTTTTATGGCATATCAACCACTGTAGGTTATTTAATGTCAAATCCTCTTTGTACATATACGATTTGTAAACATAAGTCAACAAAGTTAAATGGTTCCAAGTATTGCAATCACAGTTAAAAGATTTCAAACAATTCAATTTAGCATAAGTCATTTGTTTGCACTCAGTTTAAATGTCAAACAGTTTTATTTGAACCAGAGTTAGAACCCTTTCAGGTGCAACTACTTTGGGCCAGAGTGGACCTGGGAGTGATGGCAAGAAAGGGGTACTCTGCATTCCACAAAACTCCAGCATTACTGGAGCCTCACCATCAGATTATTTAATGTCATATTCAGGAAACTCATTTTGGGGATTTTACCCTTCAGCAAAGATGCAGTTGGCATATTCTACAGCCCTAGCCGACTGGATTAAATAAAATTGGGGTGGAAGGCATTTATCATGAAAAAAGATGTGCTCAAGGCAAAGCTGGACAAGACTTTACATGCCTATCTCTTCAATAACAGTTTTGCCTGTAATGTTATATACAAGTGAAACAAGGATTATCCCAAAGAAGAAAGAACAGAGACAGATTATGGCCCAGAGGGCTTAGGAAAGGGCCATGCTGGAAATATTGTGGTAAATGATGTGGAAAACATTGGATAGAACAGTTCAATTATTTACCAAAGAATTATTATTAGTTGCTTCAAGCCATTTAATTGTGTGCAAACAAATGATTAATATTAAATAGAATTATTAGTGTTAAATAGCAATACTTGAAACCATTTAAAGGTGGGCAAATAAATGACTAATATTAAATAGAATTATTAGTGTTAAATAGCAGTACTTGAAAGCATTTAACAGTGTTAATATTAAATAGAATTATTTATGCTAGAACAAATCAGATCTATTAAAATAGAACTTAGCCTTAAATAACCCAACCATTAATCGATCCTCATTACCTTGATCCAGTCAACAGAACTCAATATTCTGAAGGCAATGCAGGAATTTTATGATAGGTTCCCTGAATTCTTATTGCAAAGACATACACCTGGTCCTTTTAGCTTTTTCTTATGCCTCCTTATTCATTATGACTTGCTGTATTTCACTGAAACTCATTTCTACTAATTGTTTAAGATAAAACATGAATGATTTTCATTATGGTTTCACAATTGGCTACAGATAAGAATAAGTCAATCATCCACTTTAGTCTTTAAAGTTCTTTACACGAGCAATGGTCTTGAAGCAATGGAATCAAGCTTCAATCCTATCAGAATCATTTCAAAGAGGATCCTATCATTGATGCCATTTGTTGAGTCAGAGTATAATCCATAAACTCCTAGATATAATGGAAATCCAATAAATGTAAATATAAGTCAATAACTTCAGAATGGCAAAGTGTGTTATACTAATCTTTTCCCACTCAATCCCCACAAAATTTTTCACACTTACATACATAAGTTTATTTATGTATTCATAGTTTCATATACATACATAAACTTATCTTCACATAAAACATAAATCTGAAGTGTGTGTAAAGTAACAGTTATCATTATAAGAAATGGTCTTGACAAATCAAGTTCAAACCTAAATGAAACTGTTAGTGTTTCACTTCATGCCAATGCCCTGAGGAAAGGCATAAATCCAACTCTTCTTTCAGCTATAGATAAATAGTTGGATAGACTGGGTCCTTTAGTTTGTTTACAGTAACTAGTCTGGGAGGCTGAAAACTGAGTTCAAAACCAGCTATACTCCACTTAAAAATTGAACTTGTATCACATTCTGCATGTGACAGAAGAGTTGGGGAAATACAGCATATACCTGAAGAAGGCCACAGAATAAATCTGCTTGATTTTACATTAAAATAGTTTTGTTAAAAATTTCACAGCATTTTGTAAAGAAATATTATATATGTGTGTGTGTGTGTGTGTGTGGTACGTACAAAATTTTAGAATAGCTTTAAATAGAGCATACCTCATAAGTTCTTTAAAAAAAAAAAAGAAAAAAAAAAAGGGGGACATTTTTTGGTCACAAAAGTAAGCCATAAAGAGGAATATTCCAATGTATTGCTTGCTTTTATCATGGTATTCTCTGACAAGATATAACTGAAAAAAGGTCCCTTTTTTTTAAGAACTCATGATGTATGCTCTATTTAAAGAATATATATATATATATATATATATATATATAAACAAATCAATGACCAATGAAAGCAGATTCCTGTAAAGCATAAAATACCAAAATAAGAAATCAACCAAATAACCAAAGAAATATTAAAAGCACATGTAAAAAAAAAAGCTTTATCAATCAGTGACAGATAAAAACAGTACTGAACTTTACTATAAGTTAAATAAGCTATAGCTTGGAGCCACATATCCTTGAAGCTTCATTTTTTTAAAAGTATATTTTTATCCCATTAGTTTTTATTATTTAATATCAATTCATTATATATATATATATATATATATGAGAAAGTGAAAATGAATTTGACACTATGTAGCTGTACAAATATAAAAAACAAGGTATTCAGAAGATGATTTTATTTATAGTTGGCTTATTTGCTGACATCAAATGTTTCAATTTTTCATTTCATTTTAAAAATGAAATTAAATATAATTCAAAGGATACATCACATTAACTGCCTGGAGAATGGTTTAATATAAAAAGTGAAAAATTTAACATAGGCAAATAATTCAATGATAAATCATCCTCTGAACACAATGTTTTTTCGTATTTGTACTTTTACATAGATTTGCATATTTTTTCTTTATTATTAACATCAACATAAAAAAACTTTGAGAAGAGCATCAAATTTCATATAGCTGAGGGTTTCAGCAAATGAAAGTCCAGCCCTGGATAAAACTACAGGTACAGATAAATTTAGCACAATATTAAAAAAAAAAAAAAAATATTCATAATAAATGAATGTATCCATTAAAAAGATTGTGTGTTTGTTTGGATTTTATGGCATATCAACCTTTGTAGGTTATTTAATGCCAAATCCATTTTTATACAAATAATTTTATTTCAAATAATTCAGTTTAGCATAAGTACACAGTTTGTCAAACATATTTCTATTTCAAGCTCTTCAGTTTAGTCAAACAGTTCTAATTCAAACAATTCAGTTTAGTATAAGTATAGTTTTTTGTTTACACTAAGTTAAATGTCAAAACAGTTATTTTTCAAACAATTCAGTTTAGTATACAAAAACAGTTCCATATCAAACAATTCAGTTTAGCATAAGTACACTGTTTAAATGTCAAAACATTCCCATCTCAACCAACACAGTTTAGTTCTATTTGACCCATAGATGGGACCTATCAGGTGTTACCACTCCACACCAAAATGAACCTGGGAGAGATGGCAATGAAGGGGTACTCCACATTCCCCAAAGCTCCAGTATTACTGGAACCTCACTATTAGTTTGTTTAGTGTCATATCTAGGACACTCGTTAGGAGGGGTCCTAGCCCTCTGCAGAGAAGCAGTCAGTTTATTCTACAGCCCCAGCCAACTGGGCAAAATTATTAAAAAGATATATCAATTCAAAAATTTTTCTACTTTGTTGGCTGGGGCTGTAGAATATGTAGACTGCATCTCTGCAGCAGGGTAAGACCCTCCCAACAAGTGTTCTAGGTATGACACTAAACAACATCTAATGGTGAGGATCCAGTGCTGGAGCTATGGGGATTGTGGAGTACCCCTTCATTACCATTACTTCCAGCTGTACTCTGAAAAAGGTCGGTAGAATATGTTAGGGTCCCATTTATAGGTCAAATAGATCTGTTCAACCATTTATTTGAAATCATACAGCTGTGTGCAAATTATTCATATAACATAGAAATACTTGATAAATAGAATTACTTTTGTTAAATAGCAATACTTGAAATCATTTAACTGTGTGCAAACAAATAAGTTCTAATTCATTTAAAAATAAAGTTACCTACAAACTATTTGTGAACAAATCATATATAATTTGACAATAGATAACCAACAATGGTTGATATGCGGTAAAACACCAACTAATACATACATCAACAAATACTAAAAATTTTTATAATTGTCTTTTAATTGGAATCATTTTGAGATGAGGCTTCTTAATCTGAGAATTAATTTTTATTTATTGCAGGCAACAACTATTGAAGGCAGTAATTACTGGGGATACGGTTACAAGACTCATCATTCCTATCCGAGGTTGCGGTAAAAATCACCTGAAGAAGGCCAGAGGTGAAATTTGGCCGAAACGTAGTGAAAGAAGAAACAACACAAAAAAACTACCAAGATGAGGACAAAAAGTCCGCAATAGATAACAATTAATTCTAAAAATTTTTAATCGATCATTCATTTCTAAAGTAAAAAATAAATAAGTAAACTTAATAATGAAAGCCACCTAAAAAAAATATCCAAAGATACTTTTTAAAAAGTAGAACTTTGAAAGCAGAAAAAAAAATCCTTTGGGGGTCACTAAAACATGCATAACAATTTTTACACCCAACTTCAAAATTGGCACTCCAAGCTCAAATTCTAGATGAAGCTGTATATGTTTCTCTTTCCCTAGGAACTCCATAAATCCATTTGTTTTCACCCTGCTACAGCTATGGGTAAATAGTTACACAAACTGGGCTCTTTAGTCTTCACTGGGCAACCAGTCTAAGAGAAGGAAAACTCTTAATTCAAACCAGATTTACTTGGCATAAAAATTTACTTTGTATCATATCCCACTCATACATAGATAACAATCATGAAGATAAAGTTTTGCTGTCACCAAGAGTAAAATTTCTCTACAGCAGTTTGAAACTCCTATTTTAAACCCCCCAAAATTAAATCATTAGAATAAAAAAAACAAAAAACAAAAAAAAACCCCAAAAACAAACAAACAAAAAAAAACAAAACAAACAAACAAAAACCAAACAAACAATGGCCAACCTATACATTCATTTTTAGCTATTACTATATCATATCTAATGCACAGAAAGTTAGCAAATCCTGTAGCATAGATTCACTTAATATCAGAACATTGATGTATTTTGAGATCTGAAAGTTTTTTAAGTGAGGGTCAATGAACTAGATTTTAATGGCTGGTTAACCTGTCTTGTTCAGGGAATTGCATACATCTATATTTACATTTTTTGAATGGTTGTTTCTTAAGAGTTTTTTGCACACAATTATATGATATCAAGTATTCATACCTAATACAAATAATTTGTAAACAGATCTATTTGACTCAGAGGGAGACGCCTAACAGGTAATACAACTCCAGGTCAGAGTGGATTCAGGAATAATGGCAATGAAAGGGTACTTCACATTTCTGAGATCTCTAGAACTGGAGCCTCATCATCACATGCCATTTAGTATCATACCCAGAACATATCAGGGGTATACTTGTTGTGTAATGGTTAAAGCGATGAGTGTGGAATTGTAGTAAATGAGTTCAAACTGCAGTCACACTATTACGTTCACTTTCAGACAAATACCCTTGGGAAAAGTATGAACCCCCTTATCCTCCTAGGTATGGGTTAAATAGTACCATTACTGTTCTTCTTGAAGGATGGCTTTGGTATTAAATAACCTACAAAGGTTGATATGCCATTAAACAAAGAAACCAAACAAAACCAGAACACATCCTTTGAAGAGGAACTTACTCCTCTGCAAGGGATACAGTCAGCATATTATATGTCTCATCAACAGGATGGAATGAATCAGAGTTTTCTTTAATCAAGAGACCACTAATAGATTAATACTCTTCAACACAAAGCTGATAAGACTGGATTCATTTATCAATGACTATGCTTTTTATCGGTACTTATAAAAAATACATGAATACAAAATATAGGTATATCTATATACAAAGTGACCGTCATTGGAAATTTTGTAATATTTTTCTCTTAATGGCCCAGTTATCTATAGTGAATGGATAAAGGTAAAGGGTGATGTGTTAAAGGTATTAAATACTAGGTAAAAAGTAAATAATAATAGGTAATACACAATATATGATGTTAATCTGTAATAATGTAATAGTCAATATGTATTTGACTGAAAATAATATGCAAGATGTTAAATCTGAGTGCTCTAAGGTAAAAGATGAATAATAGGTTACAGGTAAAATCTGGGTGACACAAACCAAATGAACAAGCATCAGTAAGTAAAACCTATAGTATCAATCCTTCCTGACTGAGCCTTACCTTCTAAATTAAACTGCTTGCATGGCAAATTTGGTAGTATTTATAAAACTGCTAGGTATATTTTATTTGTCTAGATCCTATATAAAATTGTGTTGCTGAAACAATTATTTCTGAGTTGTCTTGATGAACTAACTGATTTCTTCCTCAGAAGTTTAGCTGATTTGCATAGTAAAGTTGGTGATGGTAGTCGAGGGTGACCAGAAGGCTCCCATTTCAATAGCTACAACACCGAGGTGTAGGGGAGGGCATTACTCCTTTCCTTGGATTGCTCCACTTTACCCTCAATACATACCTTATATTGTTGAGTGTTAAGCAAGGAGGTATGAAGTACCATTTTTAAAGTCTTTGGTATGACGCGACCTGGATTTGAACCCAGGTCTCCTGGACCATTGGCGAACACTCTACCCACTAAGCAAATAGTCTGCTTTAAAACGTCGCTTTTTGAGCTTTTTCACAAAACTGAACCTTCAAATTTTTCCTTTGAAGTTTAAAAAAAATTTTATTTCATTATTTTTGTTAGGTATATATATGTTGTGATTAAATATAGCAAATTTTGAAATAAAAAATAGAAATCAACAATATCAGAATGTTATTTAAATTCATTCAATTATAATGTAAGCATTCTACTGGTGTGTGTTTGTATATATATATATATATATATATATATATATATATATATATATTATATATACATATTTGGGCAGCGTTTCTTCGTTAATACATATTTCATTAAACAATATAGACATCCTTTGTCTACACATTTTTGTATATATCCTTTCTAGTCACCATATTGATTCTGTGGTATCCAGTAGGAATTGATTAATGAAGCTTCCATAATTACTTGATTCCCTAGTACTTTCTGCCCGATCTTGGGCTATCAGCAGTAGTATGTATATTGCAAAAGCGATGTAACCTTTGTACATACATTACTACATTGTAAGTGTTGAGCAATTATTATTTATATTGGTGTGTTGTAGCATTTATTTTAAAATTTGGTTCTATAAGTAGCAGCAGTAGCTAAAGACATTTAAGTACATTAGTACATGATTTGAAACTGATTCTATTGAGTTTAGGTTGTTTCATTCTGATATGGAGCGCTTCAAGAATCTGTAATATTTGTTTGTTATTTTGTTGTTCTAATAGTGTTGTGTTTTCAGTAAGAATTTTCTGAAACTCAGATTTTGGGCACAGAGGTTATGCTATTGAACTGGTATCAGAGAGATGCACAGTGAGCCTCTTGATAGGGTAGCTGAGGTTAAATCAATGTACATACTGTTATTCTCAGAGATACAATCTTCTAAAGTACATTTAAATTGATATATAACATTTGTTTTTTGCAAAATTCTTACCGAAAACATAACAATATGATGAAATCCCAAGATCGGGCAGAAAGTACTAGGGAATCAATTTATTATGGGAGTTTCATTAACCAATTTCCACTGGATACCATAAAATCAATGTGGCGACTTGAAAGGATATATACAAAAATGTGTTGACAAAGGATGTCCATATTATTTAATAAAATATATATATATATATATATATATATATATATATATCCAAAGAAAAAAGATCTTTACAAATATTCATACTGATGAACATATATCTAATAGAAAAATTTTGTTTAACTGTCTTCTATAGATTACAAAATGCTTTGATGTAGAGCTTCCAAATTTGGTATGAAAACTTATGGAGATGGTTTTAGTATGAAATATTTTTTCTCATGAGGAAAAACTGGACATCTTAATCAAGAGGTTTTTAAACAATAATCAGCAGGAAACCATGTTGCTGCAAGACATAACTAATTGTACAGTAGGTAAATTTCTAAATTTAAAAAGAAAAAAAAAATTGAACCCACTATTTAATATAAATCATTTACATTTAATCAAACATTATGAATTAGGTTTATATGGATTTCTTCAAGTTAGAGATGTTAGTAATTACACAGACAATATCATAGTGATTAGCAAATCTCTTTAATGGTTTTATCTTTTTAAACATGCTTTTTCTGTTTGTAACGGCTTGGTGGAATTTTTAATTAACAACAAAGACATTTTTAAAAAATGAAATAAGTAGAAAGGATTTTTTTGAACATTTGTCTGTTAGTATCTCTATGTCTGAGATTCAAGTCTTGACATCTTACCTAATGTAAAGAGGTACTTCAGCTAGTTTTCATAATATACAATAGTAACATTACTATGATAAAAAAAAAGCAAATAGGTAAAAGACTTTTGAATTTTTAAAACTGAATTAAAATGAAAGCAAATCAAATTATATTAAAATATAAATGGAAGAAATGCAAAGTTTATTATGAATTTCAATGCAAAAGTTTAATACATGAAAGATCATTTAAGAAAATGTTTTAGTAAGAAACAGAGTTCAATTAAAATTTAACAAAAATAAAATGTAAAAAGTCAGAAAGTTCCATATTTCAAATCCAGAAAACAAGTTTTTACAATGATATTTAAAAACTCTTAAATAAAAAGTTGACTTCCTATTTATTCCTTCATTGTATATAGAATAAATGATATCTTCTTATAGTTTCCTGCATAAATCATTTAAAGTCATTCAAATTTTTAACATCAAAGTTTACATGAATTTTTTTTTTCTTTTTATATCAATATTAATACAAATATACAATGCTTTAAATTTTGACATTCAGCCCAGGTTTGTCAATTTAGATGTGAATTTTCAATTTTTCAACCCTGGAATTATTTGTACTATTAAGTATATTTGTAGTTTTAGTAAGAAAAGGTTTAAATCAAACTTTACAAAAATAAATATGAAAGTAAATAAAAAATAAAAATGATACATTTTTGGTTGCTTTTAATTGATAATTTATGGCTATAAACACCATATCATTTTGGTTACATGTGATCAAAAATGCCAATGATCAGGTTTTTGGCACATGACATCTTTAAAAATGTACAATTAACAAATTCTGTCTTTCAGTAAGATATCTTTCATATAAAAAAAATTTAAAAAATGAGTAAGTTGCTACAAAGTTTGTTTTTTTTAAATAATTGCATTTGATTTATTAGTCAAATTCACTTTTTTGTAAACTTATTTTGTAAAAAATATGTCTGTATATATATATATATATATATATACTGCAAATACAGTACAACTTTCATATACTTTTCCCCCTGATTCAGAGAGTAAGATAATTTTCAAGTGTATAAACCTTTTAAGAGACACCTTCACAATCAGAGGTTTGATAAAAAACTTGAAAATATTTTAGTTCAATTTTTCTGAACAATTCCAAATAAATCAACAGACACAATGAAGTCAATGTTTTAAGAAAAAAAATAGGGAAATATGGATCTAAATTGAATGAAATCAGGCTTGTATAAATTAAATTGAAAACAAAAATATGGAAAAATTCTTTTAATAATTGAAATCAAAATAAATCTCAAAAAAGTAAAAATATTCCAGCTAATATTTATCTCAATTGAAATTTAATGATTTTCCATTCAGAAGTGTATTACGATATTATTAACATTTTCGGTCTCTTTCACAAGATTTTACTTTCTCTACAAAAAATAAAATAAAATAATCTAATAAAAAAAAGGGGGAAAAAAAGAAAGAGTTGTGGTTTATTTTGATATAGTGATGTCACAGACACACAATAAAGAGTAGATAACCCTTGTTTTGAAAAGATCCGAAAATATTTCGTTTGAAAGGAAAGATTACAATTAGTTTACTATCATTATTAAAATCATAATTTTACGCCGAATTTCTTTTGAATGTTGGAATATTACAGAATTTATAACATAAGCAAAACACACACAAAAACTAAAAGCAAAAAAAAGAAACGTTTTATTCAACAAGTGTCTGCAAGTAACCGGTTTTTAATACATGTAATATGCATTGCATACACACACAGAAAAAATAGTACACAATACCAAAATTAGTTCAAGTTTACTAAACTTAACCTAATCTACTCTAACATTGATATATTCGAAAGCCAATTTTGTCATAAGGTACCATTAATGGAATCAAGGGATTTTTTTATCAATCCTTTTAATGGAAAAAAGCAAAAAGCACAGTAAAGGTAAATTTCAAAAGATAAAAAAAAAGGAAATAATTTTTAATGTATCCAAAAACCTGATCGGCTCTGTACGATTTAAATTATTTGGCAATTAATTTAAAAAATTAATAAATAAACAGTTCTTGTGAAGAAATAAACGTGGCAAATGTAAAATTGTATACTGTACCTGTGTACATAGTACACAAATATCGAAATGAGCAACATTTAAAAAAAACAAAAAAAAACAAAAACATGCGGATGTTAATGAATACATTGCGTTTTTTTTCTTTTCTTTTTTTTAGGTAAGTTATTTCAAAACAATTTGCTTATAGCTATTTTGATTTTAGAGTCAAGCGGTTTTTTTTAAAAAGAGGTTTTTAAATTTTAAAACAGATTAAATTATCAACACACAAAAGGGAGATTGAATTGAATTATAAAAAATCGCAATAGAAACTATCATCAAACTAAAAAATGAATAATAATTGCATGGTAAAAGTTACGAATGCTTTCCTTTTTCAAGGGTTTTACAGTGTTGCACATGATATGACAACTTATGCATATAAACGTTAATAGAAATAATGTCTGTAAATTTTTCATATTTTTCAAACACTTGAAGGTTAAAAATCAAAATTAAAAAAGAAAACAACAGGTGGAACTTGGAAACATTAGTGTTTACTGTTTAAAGAGTTGTTTTATTGTTTTTTCAATCTTTAACGTCACAAACATCGTAACATAGTGATAAAAATAAGACATTTTCATTCAATATAGATTCGTGGCGAAACTGCTTATATGGAAAGTCAAAAGTCTGGAGCTTGGCGTATATTTCTTTTCTTTTCTCTTTGAAATGGAAATGACGTGCACATATAATGTGACATATGACACTTGATTGAAAAACAAACATGTTAAATTGCTTTCGGGGGTAATTCAAGCTAAAGCTTATTTCAAGCGATTAAATGAACATCGCAACCAGAGAACTCACACCAATATAATTATTCATTATTTTTAGTTCATGATGTTGGAAGTAGCGAGAAAAATAGACATGGAAAAAGCGAAATGACAAACTAGGTAACTATCTTTTTTTCTTTAGCAATGTGAAAGAGAGAGAAAGAGTCATATGTAATTCAAATTAAACATTACATGCATTAGATTTGATAATACAAACAGTAAGACTAACACGGATGAAGATGTAACTTTAAAATAGTCAGCAGCAGAATATTTGCTTTTTTACTCACCTTTCGAATATCATGAACCACGAAATGGTAAAATAAATAATTTGACTTATGCACTTTTAAAACCCATACTACAAAAAGATGGTTGTCGTAGTGGTAGTCGTCATCATCGTAGAGGTAACAGTTCAACTACAAGTAATCGTGTATTTATGTGCATGTGTATTGTTGTGGTTTAAACATCGACTAAGTGACAGTGTGTCCGCTCCTATGGGTAAATAAATAAAATAAAATCACGAGTTTCTGAGGATATAGGAAAACACGAAGTAGCAGATGTCTTAATTAGAAAATTTGATAATTACTGTGAATATCACAAGAAGTAAATGACTACTATTAAGGCTATGAGATTAATGTTAGTGATTATTTTTTGTTCGTGGTGGTGAAGTACACACTGAGAAAACTATAATACACAACAGAAGAATGTAGCAGTAGTCATTCTCTCTCTCTTTTACACAAGGTTGTGTAGCAGTAGTGATAATATCTTCTTACCAACAACATAGTTTCTTCAGTGTTTCTATTTCTCTTTTTCGCGTGAATCACTTGCTAGCTTGTTGGGCTAAAAAAATGAGTCGGAACATAATTTTTTTTTCCTCTTTTTTTTTTTTTTTTTTTTCTTTTTTTTAAAACTTAACTTTTTTATACTATGGCAATATTTTAGTAAAAGAAGACTTTTCTTTTCTTTTAAAAAACTAGGTTTTCTCTGGGTTTTTGTTTGCAATTTCTTTTTGTCATACTTAACCGACCCATTTCAGATTTTTTCCCCAATATTTTAGTGTTACTTTCTGATCGCAATATAAAAATAAAAAAAAAGAAAGAAACACAGAGAGATAATTAATTTCAGCTACAGAAAAATTACTCGAGAAATGTATATTTTACTCAATACCAGCCATAAGAAATTAACGTGCTGAATGTATTGAAAATAATCACAAGTTATTCAACAAATAGCGTAAAGTTCGTTTTTTTTTTCTTTCTTTCTTTCTTTTTTGAATATGTCGGTTAAAGGAGAAAAAATGAAAGTAAAAATTCCGGGAGTGACCAAATAATAGCAAACACACAAGTTAGAGTGGTAGTATAGCTATGATACTTGACTGTTTGCCTGAGGGATGTCATTGGAACATGGCAGCGGAGATGTATGACGTCACAGGAAGAAGCAGCGTTGGCATCATTGTGACGTCACAGGAACTCATCACAAGTGAGATTTGCAAAACTAGAAGACTTCGTAATATCCTTTTTTATTTATTTATTTACTTATTCAACACGCAATCGATCCCAAGTTAATCTCGATTTACGCTGCGGAGGCGTTAGGTAGAGTACTCGCACTGAAAATATGGATATAAAAAATCATTTGGGGATTTTATATGTTTCAAAAAAGGAGCATGGACCGCTTGGAACAGCTAATTTGGATCTTGTTGATGTAATTTTTCTATATCAATCAAATCCTACGCAAGCTGGCATATGATTTTTAATTTTTTATGTTTTCAAATTTCCATATGATAGTGTTTTGTTCAATGTAGAGTTAAGGCTAAAAACATATGCTGGCTTGTGAATGTGACTACTTATACTTATTTATTAAGCTTTGCTTCGTCTAGCACACAAAGTAGTCACCCATGTAAGCATTGAGCAAGCTATTCACTGCTTAACTTCGGTAATTTGCCGGGGGCGGGAACTGGCACTTTCAGTGTGATTTAATCATATGTATTTCCCAACCTCTTTACGAAGAGAATGATGTGATACAAGGTCAGTTTTTAAGCAGAGTACAGCTAGTTTGAATTCAGAGTTTTCCTTCCGTTTGACTTGTTGCCTAACCGAGGCGAAATAACCCAGTCTTTTCCACTATTTTCCCGTAGCCGGGATGCCATAGAAGAGATGGATTCATGCGTTTCCCATGAGCTTTAACACAAAGAGAAACGCAAGCAGTCTCCTCCAGGATTTGAACTCTGGTCGCCGATTCCTTTTTATACGACGATAATCGTTACGCTAAGCGCGCCTCCTAATCGTACGTCACTTCCTTATCATTAGAAGAAAAATACTTATGCAAAATTGTTAACTGACAGGAGCTCTAATTGGAAATAAATGGCGAGAACTGCTGTCAGTTAAATATGTACAGTCTTTTGCAACCAACCATCAAAATTCAACATAGCGGTTGTTAAAAAAGGAAAGATGATATAGAAAAAGTAGTCTTTGAAAGAAGAAGCTGACCTCCTTGCTTATCAAGTAGGATCAAGTTCTAATAGGGTTAAATTAAATAGAATATCTACTGGGGCAACGATTATGGCATCGGAACAGCATGCGGAATAACTTAGAAACGAGACCAATCGATACATGTAACAATTAACAATAAACGAAAGCATAACAGAAGGATTTCGGTATTACTTCCAGAAATTCTTCGCTAAGAACACCAATCTGCTCAGTTCAACATATACTTGTTCTTTTACCTTTGCTTTAAAGCGATTGAAGCGACTTACTGCATGAGATAAAAAATCGTGTGTGGTTTCACCTATCAGATCTAGAGCCCCCAGTGTAATGTAAATGGAACAGAGCTCTTCACTGATAGGATTCAACAATGAATCGTTCGACTGAACACTCTGCACCTACTTCGGTGCAAGTCGGACAGTCCAAGAGTACCAGTTAAACCCTACCAGAAATCAAAAAGATATGTAAGCAATTGTAAAAAAGAGAGGGTGTCGGCATACCACTTGGAAATATGGAAGTAGGGCGGCATTGCACTGCAAAGCACTCCATAAGCGTCCTGTCTGTTGCTGGGAGCGGAGTAAACAACAAAATTTCAGAGGCTCAGTTATCTGTCATCACTATCTACAAAAACAAAAAGTGAAATTCAGACTGCACAAACTACCGCGGAATCACCCTGCCCTTAATCATTGGCAAAATTATAACGAGAGTCCTGTTAAGTAGAATTGTTCCTTGCTGAAGACAACCTTCTAATGTGGTCTTTGTACTGGGCACGGAACCATTAACAAGGCTCATACGTCAGATTAAAATAAAATGCCAGAAACAAAAACAAGGGGAAGTATGTCACTTTTGTTGACTTGACCAAAGTATTTGACATAGAAGGACTGGACTTTGGAGGATCCTGGAAAAGTTGGACTGTCCCCGAAGTTTCTCACAATGCTCCTCTAGTTTTATGAGGATCAATTCCACCAGGTCAAAGCAGCGAACTACCACGACCATTCCTCGTTCTGAACGGAATGAAACAAGGCTGAGTCCTTGCCTCTACATTGTTCTCAGTGTTTTTCTGCACGATCATAGAATAATGCAATTTCGAAACGAAATAGTTCTGCATTGCCATTTTGATGTCATTTACGTTTTTAAGTCCTAATCATTCCAAAGTTCTATTAGACACAAAAAAGTACCTAAAAACCATACGATCTGGGAGGTTTAGCAGAACTTTTTAAACCTAAATAAAACAAGTTTTCATCAAAGAGTATGTCATTATCGTGCATCATGGGAATTTTGTATTGATCGATTGATTTTAACGGCACGGCAACGTGTCGCGGGTTATTTCATGGCTTGCAGTTAGACAATTGCGTTCATTGTACATTCATATTTACATTTTTATGTAGTTGTTTCTTTAAAGTTTGGTTTTCTTTCTTTTTTCTTTTTGTTTTTAGCATATGGTCCTATCGAATTCGAATAATTTTAAAAACATATTTGACCCATAGATGAAACCCATAGATTGGATCAAAACAGAGGGGATCTGGAAATAGTGGCAATGAAGGAGTACTCCACACTCCTCCAATCTCTCGAACTGGAGTCTCGCCTTCAGATGCGGTTTAGTGCCAATACCCGGAACAACCCTTTTTCCCTCTGAAGGGATACTGTCAGCGTATCTTAAACTACGTCGATTGAATGCTTTAAGCAATTAAGGGCGTTTTTCAGTGATTTTTGTTGCTATACATTGTACACTTCAGCAGAGACAAACTTGTTCGAATCGAATAGTTCTCAGCAAATGATGTCTTGGTAACAGCCAAAAAAAAAAAAAAAATTCTAAAGTAACTCTGACTTTGATATCACTATTGCAGAAGCACTTTTGTTCAGCTTAATTTTCACGCTATATTGATGCACTAGAAACTATTATGATGACCGGCTAGCTATGCATGCATTGGATTTTTTGGTAGTTGGGATGATATTTAGTCGGGTCCCCATTCACCAAGAACCAATATTAGCATGAATATATTCGTGATGTACTGACGCAGAATAAAGAAAGAAAAGACAAAATAAGCTTATTTACGAATACAGAAACATTTAATATTTACATCATATACGTACAAGAATTATTGAAAAGAATAGACAAACGTGCCCCAACAAAATTTTATTCTATGCACAAGTAGCAAGGTAGAAGGGGTTCAGAAATGGAAAAAGGCTTATTTGATGATGAAGAATAGTAAAATGACTATAGCCATGTGTCTTTATGGTTCCATAGAAGAGCAGGAGACAACGTTTGTACTGTTAAAAACAGAAGCAAAACAGTATCTAAGAATGGGTTTCTAGAACTGTTATGTGACAGTCTACTAGGCATCTAATAGACATAGACACGCTCATTCTCTAAGGGGGATAATTTTTTATTGTCTCCCTACATATGTGTACATGTCAGAGAAATCAGAGTTGATGTACTGCTACCATTTTTTCATCTTGTGCCATGAAAGTGTACAATCATGCATCAATGCTTTTCAGAGAAAACAAACATGTAGACAAATCCAAATATGTTATTTGGGTTGTCGTCGGTCAATGAATGCAATATTTAATTTCCCATCATATTCTGATCAAGTTGATTGATTTTAATGGCATGTCAAACTGCCTTGGGTTATTTCATGCCTAGGGAATCGCCTTTATTGTACATTCATATTTACATTTTTGCGTAGTTGCTTATTAGGAGTTTTTGCTTTTTTGTTTTTTGCACATAGTACTATCAAATACGAATTAATCTTAAACCAATCTGTTTGAGATAGATTGGACCCTACCAAGTCCAACCATTTTGGGTCAGAGTGGACCTGAGAGTAATGACACTGAAGAGGTACTTCACATTCCTCAGAACAGAAACGCAACCATGAGATGTAGTTTCGTGTTATACTCTGGACACCCTCTTTGGAGGAGGTATTACCCCAATGCTGTGTAAGTGGATAAGTATTTCAAGTTGTAAGCATTGAGGAATTTTTGTTTAAAATCAAATTCTTTTAGAAGAAAATAACTATTAAAAAAAACTGTAAAAACGTCTTTCAACAACTTATTGAGGGAATCTTTGTGATATGGTGGCTAACTTTCTGGACGGTGACATCGTAGTCAGCAAGATCAAACTCGTATCGCGCTATTACGTTAACTATCGGACTAATACCCTTGGAAAAAGCATGGCTCCCTTATTCTCACAGTACCACTTTTATCCTTATACTAGGATAGATTTGGCATTAGATAACCCACAAAGGTTGATATGCCATTGAAATGAAAGAAAGAAAAGAACTTATTGTTTTGGCAGCTTTATTTCAAAATAGTTGTCATCACGAGCTTTGTAGACGCAAATTTATTTATTTTACTTTTCATGTTTAAATCTGTCAAATATTTTAAAACAATCTTTTTGATTTTTTAAAATAAAGTACATTTAATTTTGGTTTATATCAACCTTCATGGATTATTTAATGGCAAAGCAATCTTTTAGAAGAATAACAGCAATGCTATTTAACCCATAGGGAGGATAAGGGGGTTCACACCTTTTCCAAGGGTATTTATCCGAAAGTGAACGTAATAGCGTGACTGGAGTTCGAACTCACTTACTACGATTCCGCAGTCCATCGCTTTAACCATTACACCACCAGAGAGCGATGACAATAAAGGGTTACTCTACATTCCCCAAAACTTCAGCATTACTGAAGCCTCACCATCAGATTGTTTAATGTCATATCTAGAATACACGTTGGGGGAGTCTTACCCCTCTGCAGAGATGCAGTCGGTGTATTCTACTGCCCCAGCCGACTGGGATCTAAACTTTTTTAAAATCACCCAATAAGTTTACACAACCCATAGCATAGAAAGAGCAAAGGGATGCTGGTGCAAGGAGATTCAACATTTTATCTGGTGTAGACTGTCCGTTAATTCATAAGTGTACCTTCCCCTAGAATACAGTGCAACTGCCCTTCGTTAAGTATATGCAACACTATTACATTATCCACAGGCGGTCATAATTTTAGCCTTCGTTTTTATTTTTCCGTTCATGTACTTTTGAAATATCACCGTAAAATGGTGCTGAATGTGTCGTTATCCAACCCCTCCGCCAAGGGCAGGGTACGACGCAAAGTCAATTTTTAAGCGAAGTAAAGCTGGTTTGAATTCAGAATTTTCTTTTTCCTAGCCTGATTGTTTTACCAAGATTAAAAACCCAATCTGCCCTGCTATTTACCCTTAGCTGGAGGAAGAAGAGATGGATTCATATCTTTTCCAAGGCATCAGTGAAAAGTGAAACGCAAACAGCCTTCTCCAGAATTCGAACTCGACTCGCTGATCCCATTTTCTACAATGATAATCGTTAAGCAAAGCGTCCCTCTACAATTACCGTTTATAACTTCCGTGTAGTTTTGATGTAGTTTCTTTGTTTAATGGCATATCAATTTTCGTGATTTATTTAATGCCTAAGCCATCATTGTAGAAGAACAGCTGTAATACAATTTATTTGGAGGGTTCATAACTTTCCAGGGGATATTCGTCGGAAATGTACATAATAATACGATTGGAGCTCAAACTCACAAACTTCGAGAACTCACTCCAACAGTTTAGCCATTATGTCACGGAGACTCTCACACAACGATCTGTGGTCCACGTCTTGACCTCTTACCCTTCTCCGCCGAGTACTTCAGTGAGTGATTTCATATTTCTTCTTTTCTTTCACGATTATCTTTCATATTTGGTAGAATAATTCATGAACAATAATACTAATTGCATAATTAATATGAGTTGTTTTTCCTTTTAGAAACTGTTTTTGTAACTTAGTCACTCTCTCTCTCTCTCTCTCTCTCTCTCTCTCTCTCTCTCTCTCTCTCTCTAATTTAGTATAAATAAACTATAATGCATCCTCAATCACAAATTAATCCAGTATGGGCACAAGCTAGACTAGCAAAACTTCACGAGTGAGTTTGAGTCTCATTGGGTGCCCCGTTCATATGGCCCTGTGCCACATCAAAGCAAAAAGCTTTGTAAACTACAAAATTAATCCAGTATTCATTAGTATAGCAATTTATGCTTGTCAGTCAGTCCGTCAGTTTCCGATTCAGATGAATTCCATTAATAGCAAGTTCATTCAAAATAATAGCCACAGTATACTCAATATTTTCTTGCAACAATAATTATATAAATAAAAAATATCATTTTAGTATTTGTTACACAAATTCCTTGGACATGTAATTTTATGAATTTATACACGATCAAGAAGCGCCCAACCAGCGGGGCTTAGAATAACACTGATTGTATCCCCTGCAGAGGGATGAGCCCCCACCTCCATAAAAAAATGGGAGTGTTCCTGGTTATGACACAAAAGTGGGTCTGATGGTGAGATTCCGGTTTCTGGAGATTTCGGGGACAAAAATCCGCGCTGTTGGCGAGTCATAGAATACGCTGACTGTATTTCCTTTAGAAGGATACCTACCCACAAAAAATTGAAGTGTCCTTGGTATGACACAAAACTGCATTTGATGGTTAGGCTCTATTTACAGAAATCCAGTGAGTGTGGAGTATCCCTTAATTATTATTACTTCCAAATCCACTCTGACCTGGATTAGCAATACATGTCAAGGTATCATCTCTGAATCAAATAGATCTGTTTAAAAATTATTCGTATTTGATTGAAATACCTGATATCATATAACTGTGTAAATTATTTGCATTAAGAATAGTTACTTGAACTATTTACTAAGGATTATTATAAGTCACTTGAAACTATATAACTTTTGTTGAAACAACTATTTGTTTTCATAAATTTGTTTTGAGGCATGAAGCCTCTATAAAGGTTTGGGGGAGGAGGAATAGGAGTAGTCATGCTTTTCTAAGAAGCCCTAGCTAGCCACATTCGCCAAACCCATTCACACAATACAATAATAATTCATCCATATTACTCAGGCGTGTTAGACTCACCAAAATACCACATTTTCTTTATAAAAGCCTATTAAAAAAACTATATTTACATTATATGAAATCGTATAGTGAAATTTTACAATGATTACTATGATTTTATAATGATTTACAATAGCATATAGTAAGTAAGTAAAGTTGGCGACCGTAGTCGAGGGCGACCAGAAGGCTCCATTTTCAATAGCTACTACACCAAGGTGTAGGGGAGGGCGCTACTCCTTTCCCTGGATTGCTCCACTTTACCCTTCATACGTACCTTATATTGCTGAGTGTTAAGCAAGGAGTTATCAAGTACCATTTTTAAAGTCTTTGGTATGACGCGACCTGGGATTGAACCCCAGTCCCCCAGACCATTCTACCCACAAACACTCTACCCGCGAACACTCTACCCACAAGGCCATATATGACACATGAAAACACATGAAAGAATGCAAGGGGGTGGTGAAAAAGTAAAACTAGAAAAAATTATTTAAAGTTTCAAATAAACAAAAATCCCCCGTTTAATTGACCCCCTCCATTTTCTAAGGCTGGAAAGCCGACTGTTTTCCGGGACTCGGAAACAAGCCGGGGGAGAGAAGCTACGAAATTAGGACAAAACAAAGTGTAAGGGGAGGGACACGGAAAGAAATGGTGGCATGAAACAGGGAAACTGGCAAAATAAAGAGATCAAGATCTTTAAATGGATTGGACTGGGATAGTGCAAGGTGGGGATAAAAAGAAAAAAAGGAGCGAGGGGATCTTGGAAACTAAGGACTAGATGACAGGGCCAGTGACACACATCATACTGCTAACTAGGGGAAGAAGGAAAAAATTAAGACTACTTACCCAGGGTGTGGTCCCGAAGGACTCGTGCACAAACAAATGTTTATTATTAGATAGAAATAATTACTTGAAACCATGTAGTTATTTGTATTAGATAGGAATACTTAATATCATATAACAGTTAAAAAAACAACAACTCTTAAACAAATACACAAAAAATATAAATATGGATGTACAATGAACGCGATTCCCAAATATCTAGTCATAAAATAGCCCTAGATAGGTTAAGATCCCGTTAGAATCAATCAACCAATCAATCAATTTATCAATCAATCACAATCAAGAAAAAATATTTTCTTTTTTTAGAAATGATTGTTCATAACCTTTCCCTGAATGAGATAATCCGTCATTTGTTGCAATTCTTGAAATTATCATTCACATTTAATTTTTGATTCTGACAGAGTAAGTCTGGGAGATAAAAAATGTATCGTCGATATTATCATCAAATTTGCTACTGTCGTTTGGTTCTCTACTGGAACAATATCATTAATACTACAACACTTATTTTTTAAACATGCACTAGAAGTTTCGGCAAAATTGATCGTTCAAATATAGATTTTTCGATCCACAAATACAATACATTCTTTTATTTTCTGAAATCCTTGATATTTAAAACAAAGCTTAATTCATTTAAATAAATATGAGTGAAGGATTTTAATTTCTTGTCAACCTGTAGTTGTTTCTTAATATCTTAAGATTTTTTTCACTCGGTCAGGTTGAATACAAATAGTTTCTAAAAAGATCTATTTGACGCATAGAAGGAACCCTAACAGGTACTACAACTTTGGTTTAGAGTAGACGCCGGAGTTATAGTAATGAAGGCATATTTCACACTCCCCAGATTTCCAGAAGTGGAGTTACACAATCCGATGCAATTTTGTGTCAAATCCGGGATATGCCTTTTTTGTTTGGGGGCGAGGTATCTCTCTGCAGTGGATATAATCAGCATATTCTATGTCCTACAGTTAACTTTTTCTACAGGCTGTGTTATTGATAACTTCCTTTAGTATAGCACTAAGCTGCAAGTGGGAAGCAGCTATTGGTGGGGGAATTTACTGCAACTTGGAGGTGGAGCTTGTTAACTACTGTTTCACAGTAAAGCACGTTTGCTATTATTGTCATTGGTAACTTCATTTAGAACAGCACTAGACGACAAGTAGGAAGTAGCTATTGGTGGTGAAATTTACTGCAATCTGGAAGTGGAGCTAGTTAACTATTGTTTTACTGTAAAGCACGTTTGCTATTCTTGTTATTGTTGACTTCATTTAGTACAGCACTAAGCTGCAAGTCGAAAGAAGCTACTGGTGGTGGAATTTACTGCAACTTGGAGGGGGAGCTTGTTAACTACTGTTTCACAGTAAAGCACTTTTGCTATTCTAGTTATTGATAACCTCATTTAGTACAACACGAGGCGACGATAAGGAAGCAGCTATTGGTGGTGGAATTTACTGCAACCTGGAAGTGGAGCTTGTTATTAAACTTTTTTTTTTTTAGAATAAAGCACGTTTGCTATTCTTGTTATTGATAATTTCATTTTGTACTGCACTAAGCTGCAAGTGGAAAGTAGTTATTGGTGGTGGAATTTACTGCAACCTGGAAGTGGGGCTTGAGAACTATTGTTTCACAGTAAACCACGTTTGCAATTCTTGTTATTGATAACTTCATTTAGTACAGCACTAAGTTTCTTGTAAAAAGTAGATTTTGATGGTGGAATTTACTGCAACCTGGAAGTGGAGCTTGTTATTAAATTATTTTTTTAGAATTAAACACGTTTGCTATTCTTGTTATCGATAACTTCATTTAGTATAGCACTAAGTTCTAGGTAGGAAGCAGTTATTGGTGGTGGAATTTATTGCAACTTTGAAGTGGGGGCTAGTTAACTATTGTTTCACAGTAAAGCGTGTTGTGGGGATTTTTATGTACCCCGAAAAGCCCGTTTTATTCCTACGTTTTGTAAAAGAATAAACCGTACTTAATAGCAGTAAAGAGATGGTGACCGCTTTTGAAGAAAGGGACGAACGACTTATACGCGCAACAAAATTTATATACAACAACAACAATAAACAGGGTTTTACACCAAATGGAATAAACAACGAATGTGTAAGTAACAGTTCAAAAAAGAGAGTTCAAGGAAGAGTTCAAGATGTAAAATATGGTATGGTTAGGTTTGTTGAGGCTGTAAGACCTGTAAGGTTTTGTAAAGGTTTGGTAGGTTTGGTGTAAGGTTGAAGGTAAATTAGGTTTGATAAGGTTTGTGAAGGTAAAGTGGGTTTGCAGATAAAATGCCTGCTGGAACTTAACTGTGTGTGTGTCCTGTTCCTTTAAACTCAGCACGTGCGTTCGTCGCTCATGGGTCCCGGGTGGTGGAAGGTACCAAATAAGTATGCCGTCAAGGGGCTGCTACGAAAAGGACCCGTGCTAACAGTGTTGGTAGTGGAACCAAAAGAGGGAAAGTCTCCAGTGGAGCTCCTTCTTACGATGGACGCCACGTGACCCCAAGGGGCTGTTGCTGTTCGGTGAAACAGGATCACCAGTTCCTTACCAAAATTTCTACAGCGTTTGCTTTTCTTGTTATTGGTAACTTCATTTAGTACAGCACTTGGCAACAAGTAGAAATATTTATTGTTGGTGGAATTTACTGCAATCTGGAAGTGGAGCTAGTTAACTATTGTTTCACGTTTGCTATTCTTGTTATTGATGATTTCCAAGTCGAAAGAAGCTACTGATGGTGGAATTTACTGCAACTTGGAGGCGGAGCTTGTTAACTATTGTTTCACAGTAAAGCACATTTGCTATTCCTGTTATTAATAACTTCATATAGTACAGCACTAGGTGACTACTAGAATGTAGCAATTGGTGGTGGAATTTACTGCAACTTGGAGGGGGAGCTTGTTAACTACTGTTTCACTGTAAAGCACATTTGCTATTATCGGAAATTATTTACGGAGTAAATAAATTTTACGTGCTCTGTGATTGGTTGAAAACAACCAATCACGGGCCCCTATCAGCACATCTGCCGTACCACTACGCGTACGCGCGTTCTTCAAACTAGCATCCCCCTTTTTTTTTTTACTTTTGACACCAATGAAATTACACGGAATCTTGACTGCTGACGAAACAGGCTACGAGTCCATGTGGCACTTCACACGAGGAAAGTCATCCCATGAAAAACTCTACGCACGTGTGGACCCCAAATTCTCCTTCTTCAGGCCTTTGAATTTGTACGGACTAGCCACCAAATCTACATGGAACTGAAAGATCTGTTACCAAGACAAATGCTATAGTTAAGTCTGCAGAAAACACATCATTTTGCAATTCTTCTTCTTTTCTTCATCTCTTTCACTAAATATAAACCCTTTTTTTCAAGCAAATCGTTGTCTTGTTTCTTTTCTCTCGCCACGTCTCGTGCTGCAGTAAGCCTTATTTTTCCTTACAGTGCAGATATTGATTTCATTTTATTCTCAACGGGTAAAATCACAACACTTTGCAAAAAGAATGATTGTTCGTTCGCATTTGGCGCAGGGAAGGTACTTTTTGTAATTTACAAAAAAAAAAAAAAGGAAATTTTTTTATCAAGACATTTACATGACTGGCTTGAGAAAGGATATATATATATATATATATATATATATATATATATATATATATATATATATAAATTGGTATCTAAGGATTTTAATAGCATTAATTTTCGTTAATTTTTATTTCTGCCCCTCGTAATTTTATTGTGCTTTGCAGGGACCTCGCTCAATAATTTACAGGCCTGTTAGTTTCCATTAACAGTCTTTTTATTAATTCAAATTTCGACAGTCATTTTAAGTGTAACGTATACGAACACTAAGAACGCAAACGGTTTTTGATTATTTTCCATAAGATAATGACTAGCTTTAAACCTTTGAAAGGAGTTAAACCCTTGTTATTTTCACGGGAGTCCCTTAAGAGAAAGATAACCACTATGCTGGATATCATTCTAAGTGAGGACTCCCTAAAAAAAATTCCTATTTCCAAAGGCAGCAAGATGTAATTACTAAATGGATGGCTGATATCGACCTAGCAAATTCTAAAATAAACGAAATTTGCGAAAAGGCAGATATCGATTTAGAAAATAGTGGTTGGCTGGAGTCAGAAATTTTGGAGTCTGAGTTTATCTCACAAGTATTTAAAAAGCTTTCCGAGATAGAAAACATTGTCTCAACTCCTCCTTCTCCTCCTACTTCGGTACCTATACAAAATGGCACTACATAACAGGAACTGTGTACACAAGTGCGTTTGATTCAATGTACGAAATTTAGTGGTGAGAAAGTTAGCAAATTCGAATTTAAAAATTTCTTGGCTCAATTTGAGAATTGTGTTACCTTGGTAGAATCCACCAAAGTCAAGCTATCGCTTTTAAAGGGTCTTTTGACCGGCTACTCGTCTCAACTGATTTCGAATCTTTCTCTCGAAATGAAAATTATGACGTGGCTATTAATTTATCAAAAATAATTTTTACATGTCCCTTTTATCATACATGAAATATTCAAACAAACTCTAGACTATGGTCCTAAGTTTAACCCAGACTTTGCCAATGTAAGGAAGTTTTTTTTTTTTTTTTTTTTTTTATCAGGGGTTAATGATGACTTGTCTGAGCTTAAATAATCGTTTGGCTTGGACTTTTTTGAAGAGAACCCCCTGGCTTTGAATTAATTAGCCATATAATATTTTTCAAAATTGTCTACTTCTTTGCAAAAAGAATTAATTCGGAAGTTCAACAGTAACTATCCGAAAATTAACCAGATTTTTTATGGTTATAATGAGGTTTTAAAAACCTTAAAGAGGACAAGTTCCAAAAAGATTAAGGAGAATAACTACAATACTCAACACCAGAATGGGTTTAAGTCGTGACAGGGGAATTTTAATAAGAACTATACCTTTAAAAAAGTGCTTCTACACTTGAAACCTTTTCCACGAAGGCTAGTAAAACTGTTACCCACTGTAAACTTTGTTCCATAAACGGACATGTTATGGGTCAGTGTGCCAAATACTCTTCATTTGAATCTAGACGCTCTAGATGTAAAGAGCTTAACTTGTGCCTTCTTTGCGCAAGCGCTAACCATAAAGCTGTTAGTTGCCCTGGTAAAAAAAAGAAAATAATAATAAGCTGCCTCGTGCATGTAAATTCTGCAGTTCAAGAGGCTACATTAGCCCTCTCTGCAAAAAGTCTTCTGATAAGAAAGGCACTTTTGTTTCTACGCTCGTGTGCACCAACACTGGCATATAAGAACAGCCATATATTTTGCCTATAGTTGCAATTACTGTTTCTAGGGGAAAACGTAAATTCAGACTGAATTGCCTTTTTGACTCAGGGAGTCAAAGGACTTATTTCTGTAGGCAGGTGATAAAAAGATTGGGGTGTGATAAGTCTTTCCTCACTCCAGTAGAATTCTATTTAAAAAAAAACTTCCTAGGGTCTAAAAAAGACATTAAATTAGGTCATATTGGGTATTGGGGTAGATAAGGGTAGTTCCCTGACCCTAACTGTTCTTATCGATGATGAGTTTGATATGAACTTCAGATTCGATAATTTCAAATCTGTTAAAAATGATTTAATTAACTTAAATTATAAACTGGCAAAACGAGGTTCGTGTTCATGGTCTTTGGGGGTGGATGTAATTCACTTTATGAAAAACATCAAAATGTTGGACTGCATAAAGGGCTCTGATTGGGAGTTTCCTACTGGCATTTCTCTGTTTGGCAACTGCCAACATTTTTTTTGTATAAGAACCAAATTACCCCTACAAAAGTTCTGGGAAAGCCTTCTCAACACAATTATCATGCCATAGTGTCTGAATATTCTACATGTTTAGACACTAGAATTAATTTTTTCATGAACCCCATAAAAAGCTACCCTGACCCCTTCGCTGAAATATTCGACGAAAGTCAAGAGGAGAGGAACTTAGAGAAAATGTTCGATGTGGATTTACTGGGCATATCTCCAAAAGAACAGTCTGTAATTATGATTAAAGGAAAATTAAAGAATTTGAATACTCCATCAAATTCAAAGAAAACGCCTGTCCCATTAAGCTCCCTTGGCATGAGGACAAAATAAAGTTTGTGCCTTCAAACCACAGAGTTACCCTTTCAGTTTTTAACAGAGTGGTTAACAAACTCGAGCAACAAAAATCACTTAATAATTATATGGTGGTATTCCATCAGCAAGAGCATGAAGTTATAATCGAACATTTCGAGGTGGTGCCCGAAGATTTTACCAAGTATATCTGGATACCACATAGGCCTGTTTTTAAGACGGACGAGCAAACCACTACTAAGATTAGACCAGTGTTCAACTGCTCCCTAAAAGCTAATGGTAAATTCTCCCTAAATGAAGCTTCTTATCCTGACATAGATTTAATGGGAGATATACAAGAGTCACTTCTACTATTTAGAACTAATAAATATGTCATGTTAGCAGATATACGTAAGGCCTTCCTAATGATTAAACTTGGATATCTCGAGGACCGTAACAGGTTTTATTTCTTTATGAAGGAAGGAATAAGCTGGTTTGTTTTTGGTATACCACCATTATATTTGGTTTTTATGCCAGCCCCTTCATTTTGAATTTCATAATAAAACACCATGCAAGCCAGTTCCCCGCCGATAACTGTACTGATATGTTAAAAAAAATTTCTATGAAGATAATCTGATTAAAACAGGAAATTCTATTGATGAGTTATCAGATCTATACACAAGGGCTAATAAGCGTATGGAAAAAGGTAACTTTAACCTTAGATCGTGGAATACGAACTGTAGAAAGCTTTAACATTTAATGATAAAAAATTCGTAGAACATGGATGTGAGCTTGAAAAAGTTTTGGGATATAAATATTTCACTTTAGAAGACACACTTCAGATTTCTGAGTCCTCTATTGACCAGTCGGTTAATTAAAAGAGGAATATTAACCCAAACAGCAGGGTTGTTCGACCCCTGTCTTTGTGTTTGCCTTTTACTATACGAGGTAAAATGCTTTTAAGACATTTGTGGTCTAAAAAGCAAAAGGTAGGGTGGAATGATATTGTGTCAGAAGAATATCAGACCCTATGGTATGCTTTATCACATGACCTAGCCAAGCTTGATTCATTGAAGTTCCTTAGATTTGTAACCAGCGAGGATAGTCCTGCCGATTTTTATATATTTTGTGATGCCTTTCTCGGGGCTGACGGTTTTGCAGTTTATAGTGTTGCGGAGCCGATAAACACGTCGACCCTGCAAATTGTTTTAGTTAAGCGTGCGAGTAATGACAGCCAAAAGAACAATGATGGAAACAAAGGCCAGATAACAGTATAACAAAATGACCGTTTATTCGTCGAGTTTACAAGAACAGATATAAGTTCGTGGATAGTTGTTGGTGTCGTCAGCTAGATGGTTGATGTCGGTAGCTGGTATGGTCGAAGTCGTAGAGAGGCAGCTATATGTTCGATGCGAGTAGCTGGTGTTGGTCGAAGTCGTAGAGAGGCAGCTAGATGATCGATGCGAGTAGCTGGTGTTGCTCAGAGTCGTAGAGAGGCAGCTAGATGTTCTATGCGAGTAGCTGGTGTTGTCGAAGTTGGTAGATCGATGTCTCGGTTTTTGAAGTATACTGAATTAACCCGGGGGGGGGCAATGTGGTTGCTTGTCTGTGCAGCGAGTCGTACGTTGACTAGATCCTGCAATGCTGGAGCATGTGGTCGATGTGGTCGGCAGTCCGTACAGCGAGTCGTACGTGGACTAGGTGCTGCGATGCACCTGTCATGGTCGAAGTTGGTATTGGCAGCTTGGTCGTGTAGAGTCAAGCGAGTGTGGTGACAAAGACTTAACCGTGTCTTAGCACAGTGGACCAAGTGAACGGACAGGGTAAGCGTGGCTAAAGTTTGCCATGCCTTTGCATATGTGAAGTCGAGCGAGCGAATCGGGAAGTTAGGCTAAGGCTTTGCCGTGCCTTAGCTATGCGGACGTATCGGCAGCTGTAGCTAAGGCTTAACCCGTACCATAGCTCTGCACTGTCGAGCAAACGGACCGGGAAGCCGCGGCTAAGATTGGCGGTATCTTAGCACAGCGCAGATAGGGAAATGATAGCTAAGGATAACTCCTGCCTTAGCGCTGCGCATCCAAGCGAACGAACGGACAGCAGAATCGACCGAATCGGTTAAGACCGAGTCCTCTTCGTGTTTGCTTCCAGGCTGTCTGCTTCGACGTGTTCGTAAGAACCGTCAGAGATACTCCAACCCACAGAAGTAGACCTCTAGTGGTCCTCAAAAGGAACTCTATCGCATATCTATGTGATGTAAGGCGAATATGATCACGCCTTGAAGGGCCTCGCTCCGAAAAATCGTGCGAGCCCTCTGAGCTCCGCTACTAGAGCGTGCTAAAATTTGACCACGAAGCTTGTTTTATATAAAGGGGAAACTGTGTCATTCTACTAGGTTGTGTAGACGTAAAGTTCGTCTATTAAAAATAGACGAAGTACAGTCCTTCTTTAGTCTGAGATAGGCTACTGAAGATAATCCATTCTATTTTGATAAAGTTACTTCTCTATTATGTTGTGGAATGTAATTTATTCTCTTTTTTTAGCTTTAACGGCAGGTCAGGGCTATGTGGGGTTTCATTATATCCGGTCGTAGTGGGATGTAATGTTTTTAGTGATGTAAGTAATCCGATCTGTTTACGTTTGTGAACAGGTCGCGACAATAGCGTCCCACCTGGCATTTGCAAAAGCTAAGATGGCACCTATGAAGCCTAAAAGCTTACCCACGCTCGAATTGCTGGCTGTGTTTTTGGTCATCAAATGTTTACTTCCGTTGCTGAAAGCTTACTCCCGAATTAGGATCGGATATATTGTGATATTGGTAGATGCTCACGTTGTGTTTTCATAACTTTTGTCTGACAACATTGAAACCAAGAATCAGTTTGTAAAAAATCGACTTAAGGGCATTCATCAAATGATTAGGGAAATGAAAGAAGAGAAATCTTTATTAGTAAAATTTAGATATGTTCACGCTGATCAAAACCCTGCTGGTTTACTCATAAGGGGGATAACTTTGGAAAAATTTCAACAAAATTTGAGTCTTTGGTCCTTGGGACCTGAATGGCACAGTAAAAGTCCCATAGAATGGCCTACAAGTGAACTTCAAAAAAAAAACAAATTCATTGTGCAGTTTACTTCATTGAATTACACTGTAACCAACAGTGAGACTCAACCAGTGATACCCTTGGATAAATACTCAGGTTTTAATAAACTGATTAATGTTACTGCTAATATACATAAGATCCGAAATAAATTAAACCACGTCAACCAGGATCGTAGTAACAGCGCCAAAATTTATTTGTTTAACGTAATGCAACAACAAAGCTTGGTATCAGAACTTGCTCACCTTCAATCCCCCAAAGGTTAAAAAGTACACGAGTAAGTAAAAAATTTGAATTTTGATCAGAGGGGGATGATCCGAACTAAGGGTAGAATAAGTAAAAATACAACATATGAGGATGAAATTATCAATCCTGTTTTGTTGGCTAAAAACCACAGTTTAACTAAAAACCACAATTTAACTAAAAACCACAATTTAACTAAAATCACTGAAAATCACAACAGATGCAAACATCTTGGGATACAAGCAACTCTAAATAAAATGGGACTGTCAGGGTTTTTGATCCCTGAAGCGAGACAAGCTGTCAAAAGCGTTATTTCACAGTGTACAATATGCTAGAAATTCAATAATCTGGCTTTCAAATACTCCAAAGTTACAAATCTTCCTAAAAGCAAAGTCAATCTCATTAAATCATATCTTCATACTGGAATCGGCTTCATTGGATTGTTTGGGTAAAAGGTAACTGCGGTGTTTGTAAAATGTATCAATTTATATTTACGTGTATCAACATTAGAGCAATACATGTAGAGTTAATAAAAGATATGAGCACTCAGTCATTTATTCTGGCCTTGATCTGATTTACAAATATATATGGTATACTCTCTCACTTTTACAGTGATAACGCCAAATCTTTCATTACTGGTTGTAACCTCATTGAGGAGGTTTTAGCCTCAAGTGAATTCAATGAGCACTTTCAGGTCTATAACATAAAACACGTTGGAATTCCTTTATATGCCGCATGGGTAGGTTGTACATGAGAACGCATGATCCGAACTATTAAGTCCTGTTTATACAAAACTATTGGACGTTTCCGAATCAATTATTTCCATCTTAAGGTGATATATGATATCCAGAATGCCATAAATTCAAGGCCTCTTACGTACTTCTTCAGATTCGAACCTTGAAATAATAACACCGAATTGCTTTCTTTGTTCTAACGTAAATATAGGACTAGTACTGAAAATGGATGATCAGGATGTTTGGAAAGCTGACCCTCCAAGATCTGGTGCAATTAAGTCTATTGAAGCTTGTGATGCCATGTCTAAGTTCTGTGAACTCTTGTATCTGGATTGTTTATTGAGTTTAAGAGAGCAGTGTAGAAATTTGCACGAGATTAATTTCCAAAATGAAATAGGTGTTGATGATGTGGTTCTTGTGAAAACCCCCGCCAAGACTAGACCATTCTGGCTTCTGGGAAGGGTTCTGGAATTAATAATGGGTGACGATAACAAAGTTCGTTCCGTGAAAGTCAAAAGAGGTGACGGCTCTGTTCAGATTCATTCCATTAAATTGTTGTATCCACTTGAGTTGTCATTGACTCATGCACACCACTCTGGTACTGTTCCCAGCTCAGAAGCAGCTGGTGACGAGGGAGTCGACAACTCTGATGAATCCTGAGAAAGTCCATCTGCTGATAGTAATCCCAACCTCGTTTCACAACCCCCCAAAAGGAATAAAAATCTCAAGGGAAAACGTAACTCTTACAATGATCTGTATATATATTACTGAAAGCAGTCATTACCAATAAGTTAAATAAAAAAAAAACACTTTAAAAGGTTAATGTCCTAAATTACAAATAATATATCCTACTTAAGATTTTCTTCTTTCTTCTTCCTCCCTTGGAACTTTCCTTGTTGCAAAAAAAAAAATCAATCAAATTTTGTAAATTTTTCACTCTATAGGCATTTTCTGCCTTAAAAAAGGCAAGTTTTGTGAACTTTCTCACTTTTATAGCGATTCCAGCCTTTAAAAACAAAATAATCTTCACATGCAGCATTTTTGTAAAATTTTAAGTTTTGGCGAACTTTTCTTATTTTACGGCAATTTCTGGCTTTTACAACCCTTTTACAACGCAAAAAAATATTTTAATTTTCTCATTGCTTTCCATTTGTGAAATCAAAACAGAACTTTAATTCTGCAGTAGGAACATGGATTCCTTCTTGAACTATTATGAACTGTATGACAAATTACGTTGCAATGATTTCATATTGCAATTTTGTTTTGGGGAATAATATTGGAAATTATTTACGGAGTCACTTTTTACGCGCCCCATGATTGGTTGAAAAAACAACCAATCACGGGCCCCTATCAGTAGATCTGCCGTACCCCACACGTGCGAGCATTCTTCAAACTAGCATCCCTTTTTTCTTTTTAACACCAACGATGTAACACGGAATCTTGACTGCTGACGAAACAGGCTACGAGTCCATGTGGCGCTACATACGAGGAAGGTCATCCCATGAAAAACTCTAAGCATGTGGGAATCCAAAATTCTCCTTCTTCAGGCCTTTGAATTTGTACGGACTAGCCACCAAATCTACATGGAACTGAAAGATCTGTTACCAAGACAAATGCTATAGTTAAGTCTGCAGAAAACACCTCTTTTTGCAATTCTTCTTCTTTTTTTTATCTCTTTCACTAAATACAAACCTTTTTTTTCAAGCAAATCGTTGTCTTGTTCCTTTTCTCTCGTCACGTCTCGTGCTGCAGTAAGCCTTATTTTTCCTTACATAGCAGATATTGATTTCGTCTTATTCTCAACGGGTCAAATCCCAACACTATTCTTGTTATTGATAACTTCGTTTAGAACAGCACTTGGTGACAAGCAGCTATCGGTGGTCGAATTTACTGCAACCTGATCGTGGAGCTTGTTAACACAGTAAAGCACGTTTGCTATCCTCGTTATTGATAACTTCATTTTGTAGAGCATAAGGTTACAAGTAGAAAGCAACTGGTGCTGGTCGAATTCACAGCAAAGCACGTTGCTTTTCTTGTTATTCCCGACTTGTAAAGACTTTTTAGACACAGCACGTTAAAGTATCCCTAATCTTAAATAGCATGTGTTGATATTTACAGATTTCCTTATTCTAGAATTTCCAAACATTTAATGTCATTTGTTTAAATCTACATTATTTTATTACATTTTTTAAATCCGTCTGAATATACACTTAAGTTAAAAGTTAAAACGGACAGATTAAAAATTTAATTTTTTTTTATGTCCCCACTCTTTGCAGAACGAACTGTTACATCTAATAGCCAACGTCTCTGCTATGAACAGGATGCGACACAGGTTCAGTTATAATTTCATGCTGGTGTCTCAAAATAGATGCAACCCATTAATATGATAATGATTTATTACTGAGACAAGTGCAATGGCGGTCATTCGGAATATATCCCTTAAAAAATGCATCCTCTGAGCTAGAGACATCAAATCAATGTTTTTATTTTTATTTTTAGTATATCAGCTTCCAGGACATGTAATCTTTTTTTTTTTTTTTGAGTTTCTTGTCTCAGTAATAAAAATCATTATCATATCAATAGATTGCCTCTATTTTGAAACTGTTTTGATTTTGTCTCCAAAGAAGTAGTAACGCAAAATATTTTTCCTCTCTCGTCCAAGGCATTGTGATCGAGGATTAATAGTTGTTATAGTATACAATTTTCAAATCTGAAACCAAAAAGAACATTATTATTAGTAGAGTTATTAGCAGTCACATGGGTCCTATGTATATTGAGACTCCCTATGTATGTAACCTTTTACTAAGCTTAACTTAGTTTAGCACAAGTCCAGAAGTATGAAGCCCCTAATGAGAACGGAACTCACCGTCGCATAGCTTCCATATTACACCTCAGTAGGCGCCCATCGATATCATAGATATTTGCTAAACAAACAACGAAAACCTTTTAGACGGCAAACGCAGTATAGCTGCCAGTAGTGGACACTTTATGTCGTTGTTGAGTAAGATCTATCGTCCTTTCCATAAGGAGAGCGAACATTTCCCTTTCTTGCCTACTTAGGGAAAGAGATAGATAGATACAGACAGACAGACAGACAGAGATAGAAAAATAGCAAAGATATACGAATGACAAGATAAAAAATTTTTAAAAAATGTTTGCAACTATAACAAATGGAAATTCATTAAACGAAATGTGTCAAAGCAAAAAAGAAACATTTGTGATATTAAGTGGAAATTGGAGGGAAGTAAGTCCCCTGTGGTGTAATGGTTAACGTACTGGATCGTGACATTGTAGTTAGCGAGTTCGCCTAGCTATGGGTTAAATAGTATCTGCTGTTCTTCTACAATAATAGCTTTGGCATTAAATAACCCACAAAGGTTGATATGCCATTAAACAAAGAAACCAAACCTCAGGGGAAGAGTATTTGTCTTGCCTCCCATCAGGCATGACTTGACACAACGTAATTTTATAGTGGGGGTTACGGAGGAGAGGGTCGCACACGAGCTGAGACTCGTGCGTTGCTGAACAATGCCGTTCATAAGATCACAAGGTGCAATGTGAACTATGCTAGGCTTTGCTAAGTTTCCCGGCGCGTATGCCTGGTAACCTTGCTGGTCATTGCTTCACGAGACCCGAAGGTCCAGTGCTCGGCTTATCATGGAACTTTCGTCCACCCGAACGTGACCCGGCCGGAGCCGGGGCCAAAAAAGGCTATGGAAGGTCTTTTATGTTAATGTGCGCGTGTATTAGGGATGAGTAAAAGAAACCTTATAAAGAAATTCTTTTGTATGTATACGAGATGTACCTATTTTTTTTCCCTATCCAAGAGCAAATATGCGTCTGACAGAGATGTTTAAAAAAGGCATTGACTGTCAGACTGACAACCAGTGAAGGTTTATAAACTATTTTTATGTTGATTGGCTAAGCTACAACGCAACCAAAATTTTAGATTTTGTCTTAATTCTTATTGGTCACAAAACGTTTTTTTTTTTGTCACGAGGCTGTTCTGGACTACATCCGCATGAGTGTTAGTTTGTGCCGCACCTGGCGAATTGCTATCTACGATTTTAGATCTGTTTTGTTTTTATGTAATATTTGACATACCTTATTTTTATTGGTAGAGGGAAAGTTTAGAAACCATCTGTTGAGAAATGTTTCGGACAGCAGCAGACGTTTTTATGATTTGTTTCATTTTGAACGATAAGATATACACAATTATCTCTGTATGTTTATCATCTTATTTTGGAGATGTGCGAAAAAAAGGAAAAAACGATTAAAGGATTGATTTTTAATTGCATGTAAATCCGTCTGGGCTTATTTCATGCCTAGATGTTAAGGAATTACATACATTGTACGTTTATATTTACATTTTTATGTAGTTTCTTAAGAGTTTTTGCACATGGTTATATGATATCAAATATTCCTATGTAATAAAAATAATTTGTATCATTTAGATGCCGACAAGATCATCTGGTTTACGCAAGATCTTGCGATGTTTACAAAAAAGAAAAGGAAATACTTGAGTTGAAACACAAGAGGAATGTGTCCTTCCTGGAAGTAAGGAAAATTGTAGGGACTTACGTGGGAGAACACAGCTACGCCTCTGTTGCACGAAGGGCAGATGCAACCAATCAAGACAACAAGTATAGAACATTCGTGGAGAAATTGGTCCAGTTGGAAGCCAATGATTGGCTAAAGTTTCAGGAGCACCTGAAAAACTACACTCGCCCGAATTTTACCAAGCATCAGCTCAGCAATGGGCTCGAAATGGAGAGAGATCCTATATTATAGTCCAAACAAAAACACACGTAGGATCTACCACTCAAATACGAACTACTTCTAAAAGTCCCAAATCTCCAGCAAAACAGCCGTTACATACGTCCACCAAAAAGCATTAAAGTCAGACTAAAACATTTATCTCCCATAAGACCTGAACAACAAACAAAAATCACAAGCTCCCATTAGCCAAGCTAGGAAAATACTGATGAACACCATAGGGATCAATGAAAGACCAGGAAGCACATTCAAAATGCCCTCAATAACAAAAACGCCTATAAGAATCAAACAGTGCAATGCTCAAGGACCGATAAAATCCCTACAAAGAACCTATAGTATAGAAAGTATGGATAGTGATACAGACCGCATAGTAGCCAGCCTTAATCTTGAACAAATATTGAATAATTACAATACTTGAAACCGTTTAACTGTGGGCAAACTTATAAGCTCACTCACCTTTTTAAATGTTAATCTCTTACATATCTATTTACATGTGTACAAACAAATGACAACTCTAGAGATTATTTAACTGTGTGCAAACAATGAGGAAAAGTAAATAGAATGATTCGTATTGGATAGAAATACTTGAAATCATTTAACTAGAGAAAAATGAGCTCAGGTGTGTCTAAAAATGTTATTAGAAAAATGTTCACAAATCATGTATATTTAATATATAAATCTAAACAGGATTTGTAATTGAACAATTTGCAATGTTTGATCTGACATAAAACCAAACAAACGTACGAAGAACTGTTTTTAACCCTTGAACTGCATACTTATGTTAAACTAAATTGTTTGAAATTGAACTGTTTTTATATTTTACTGAGTGTAAACAAAATCTGTACTTATGCTAAACTGAATTGTTTAAAAATTGAACTATTTATATGCATAATTAATAAGTAATGAGGGGTGTTCCCCATTCCCAAAAGCTCCAAAACTGGAGCCTCACCATCAGATGCAGTTTTTGTATCATATCCAGCGTATTCCACCGACAGAGCAAGTAATTAGAGGGCTATTTTAGTTTGAATAGAGAAGCAACCAAAGTATGTTGTAAGAAGAAAAGTTGTTGATACTCTTTCAATTGATTAAAAAAAATGTGATCTTGGAGAACAAGGATTGAGACAATCTGTGAGTAGTCTATTTTTTCTTTCCGATTCTTCTTTTTTAACTTACCACCACGTAACATGTCCTCCCAAACTTTTGCTTTTCTGCTACTTTGCAAGGAATGTTTTATTGCTGCTGCTAGTAGAATCACGTTTACTTGCCTCGCAGCTACAGCTGAATATCTCAATTGCAGCTCTCAGGTGCAAAACACGTTCTGTCTCAAATGACTTCTCTAGCTACAAACCGACTGCTATTTCCCGCTAAGTAAGCCCTATGTGTCCTATTTATCAACCCTAGACAATTACCGATCGGCTTTTTAACACAAACCTCTAGTTTTGTTCACTTAATTCCTATTTTGGAGGCGCATGTAATAGTTATCGTCGTAGGAAATAAAAATCGGTGACCCGAGTTCAAATCCTAGGCGGAACTGTCTGCGTTTCACTACTCGCTAAAGCCTTTAGAAAAGGCATGAATCCATTTTTTCTTCCCACCAGCTATCAGTAAATACTATGACAAACTGGGTTCTTTAGCTTTGATAAGGCAACCAGTATGGGAGAAGAAAATCTCTGAATTCAAACCAGATGTACTTAGCTGAAAAATTGACCTTGTGTCACAGACTACCCGTAAGAAAAGGGGGTGCGTTAATTTCTATTTTGAAAAAATACTTACCCAACTCGAGAAGTAGGATCAAGGGATAATAACTTCTTGCTTCAATGATTTACTTTCATTACAAGTATGTATAATTTGCTTTGTCAACAGTAATTACTATGGGGTGAGGGTATATCTCGTAGTTTAGTGGCAAAAGTGCTGAACTGCGGCCTAAAAGTAACCGAGTTCGAACTCCAGTCGCGCTATTACGTTCACTTTCGTATTAACATCCTTGGGAAAGGTATGAAACTCCTTATCTCCTTACCTATGGGTTAAAGAGTATCACTGCTGTTCTTCGACAAGGTTGGCTTTGGCATTAAATAACCCAGGAAGGTTAATATACCATTAAAAACAAAGAAACCAAACCAAACCATCTCTTTCAGACTCAAAAGATGCGAAGAAAAATATCCAAAAGTTTTTGTAGAGTAATCAATAAACATCTCTGTGGTAACTTCATTTTTTCCCTTAAAGTGAGTCTTTTTTTTATAAAGGATATCTTGACATTATTAGATTGAATATGAAACACATTACTTAAAGCTGCTCTTGTTAGACTGTCTTGAAAGAGAAGATAGTTTTTACTATAATTCTTCTTGATGACCTCACTAACCTGACCAGTGTATCTATTACATCATACAAAATAGTGACGTACTTCCTACTTTATTACCTTGGTAAGAATTTTTATAGTCTATCATGTGTTTACATATATTATATATTTGATACGTGGCAGGTGAATGAATGTAATGAAAAAATGTTTCTTATGTGGAAATATGGTGTATAATGAATGTACACAAGCTATAAGGTTTTAATCACTCTTTGCCTCCTTTTGATTTAAGTCAGTGCCCAATATATCGCTGGGAGTTCTCGTTGCGTAGTGGTTAAAGTGCTGAACTGTGACCTCGAAGTAAGCTAGTTCGAATTCCAATCGCACTTTTACGTTAACTCTCGGATTAATACTCTTGGGAAAGGTATGAAACCCCTTATCAATCTTGCTATGAATTGAATAATATCACTGCTGTTTTTTCTACGAGGATGGCTTTGGAATTAAATAACCCACGAAGGTTGATATGAAAATAAACCAAACCAAATACGTCGGCCAATAGATCGCAGAGGTAATGAGAGTAGATGGCACGCCATTTAAAAATATTTTATTTTTAGATGTTAGCCTATCACCTATCCTCCTTGTTTATCCTACTTATTTATGCGAGTCAGCCTTTTCCTATATGAAGATTTTTAATCCAAGTAACGTTTTTCCATGTCTGATGATCATTTGGAAGCCTGCAAGTAGCTAGTTACCTGCTGTTACCGTCTGGGCTATGCAACCCTGGCTGACTCCATTCAGTGTAAGTCATCAGAATAAGATAGTGACCATGTCTTCAATTACATTATGCTATAAGGATACATACAGTGATGTAAGATACGCAAACATATATTGTATATATAAAGTATTTTTAGTACATATCAATAGATATATTTAGCATTTTTTTTTAAATTCAGGTAAATCATTTTGACCTGGTCATTTCAAAAGTAACTCTCAAATCAAAGTGTGAACACACCTGGTTTAAATTGGTTTATGTATTCGCAAAAACAGTAATAGAGCTGCTTAGATACTTTTTTTTTTCAACCTAAGAATACTCCAAATATGGATACACATCAAGTATTCGATGTTTTTCTTTCAGGTTAAAATAGAATATATTCTATGTTGTAGCATTTTCCACCACACCCAATCGAGACCTTTCCTGTCGTTGGAGCTTACAATGCTTTGAGTGTACGCTCTGCTGATGGATAAGACTCTTAATTCCACCCAAAAAACCCGGTGTTATAGGTATGACATTAAACTACGTCTGATAGTGAGGCTCCAATTTTGGAGATCTGGGGAGTGTGCTGTACTCCTTCATTGGCAGGGTTAGGGTTAGCCCACTCTGATTTGGGTGGTAATACCTGTTAGGATCAAATTTATACCAAAAATAAATCAGTTTAAGTTTATTTGTATTTGATAGAACCGTGTAAAAAAAAGGAAAAAAACCTCTTGAGAAATAACTAAATAAAGATGTAAATATAAATGTACAACGAAAGCGATTCCCTAACCTGTAGGCATAAAATAGCCCTCGACGGGTTGACATGCTCTTAAAATCAATCAACTATTTTTTTAGTCGCGGGATCAAAAATTGTTAGATATTTGTTCCTTCGTCAGAAGTTTTCGAACGTCAGCAGTCATCATTTGTAACTATATACATGTATTCACCCAACCTCTCCACCACAAGCAAGATGTGATACGATGTCAATCGTTAAACCCGGGTAATGCTGGTCTGAATTCAGAATTTTCATCCGATTAAAACGATTGCCTAACCAATGCTAAAGAACCCAGTCTGCCTACAATTTATCCACAGCTGTGTAACAAATGAATTATTCTCACACTAAAAGGTGGATCGGGCTATTTTTAAGAACTTTGGAAACCAGAGACATTTATAATTAAAAATCTGTGGACACAATAGAGAACGGGTCATGTGACATGAAGACAAGTATTCCCCCACTAACCTGACACAAAAAAAAAACGCAAACAAAAAAAAACAAAACAAAAACACACACACACACACACACACACTAGAAAAACCTTTTATCTGATCCCCCGGATGTCCATAATTTTGTTAAACAGACAAGTGGTTCACGTTACTGATGATCAACTCATCGAGAGTGAATGCGGCTTTAGACTTAATCGAGACTCTACCGATTTGGGGTTTATCCTAAAACAGATCCAAGAACAATGATGTGAAAAAAGAAAATGTTGCATGTTATCTTTGTTGACCTGAAAAGGCATTCGATACTGACAGCAGATCAGATCTCTGGAAAATCTTTGAAATATGGAGTTGCTTCCCGAAGTTTCTCATCATGGTTATTCAATCATCATGGCTTCAATTTAATAAAAATTGTGACTTTATAAAGTATAATATTCCTTCTCGTTTGTGATTGATTGATTGATTTTAACAACATGTCAATCGGTCTGGAGTTATTTTGTACCTAGATGTTAGGAAATTAAATAAATTGTATGTTTATATTTACATTTTTGAGTAATTTCTTAAGTTATATTTATTTATTGATTGATTTATTTTTGCACATGGTTATATGATATTAAGTATTCCAATGTAATACAAATAATTTGCAAACAAATCTACTCGACCCATTGACCCCAACAGATACTTCTACTTCGTATCATAATGGACCTTGGAGTAATGGCAATGAAATTGTTCTCCACACTCACCAAAGCACCAGAACAGGAGCCTCACCATCTGATGCAATTTAATGAATCTCGTTAGTGAGAGATTGTGGAATATCTAGCGGAGATTATGTGTTTATTCAAATACCTTTCAAAAATGATCTTTCATTACATTGACAATGTTTTCTGTATTGTTTATCATACGTAAATGTTGCGCCTGAACAAATAGCATTAATTACTTGGATGAGTCAAAACTTTTGCAATATTTTGGTAACGTGAGACACTATTCAGCTGCTTCCAATGCTTTGACCAAGTTCGTGATGGTGACAAACCACACTAAACTGTAAGATGCCAAGCTCAGCTAATACTCTCCTAGTGACACGTGTCAGATTTGCCTCTGCAGGAATACGATCAAGCTATGCATCTCCGGCTGCACGATTATCTGACCACTCGTTGTGTTGGCTTTCTCATCAGGTTGAGTCGAAATGCTTGAGCTCAAGATGGTCAGTAAAGGAAGAACAAGGCGAAAACAAAATGTTGAATTAAAATGTCTAAATGATAGTTTGCAGCTACGTAGTTCCTTTTGCTAAAAACTAGAACTGACGGTTAGATTTTCGGCTCTCTATATCTCTGGTCCTCTTTTCTCTATCTGACCTTCTGTGTCAGTCTCTTATCTCCTCCAAGCAGCAAACTCCCTTTTTCTGACTGACCCTCTTATATAAATGAAGCGGTGAACACTCCCACATTCGGACCCCTAGCCACCCGAAGGCTGGACATAAACATACTGGCAGACAACCGGTCTCTAGGACCGTAAAAGGTGTGACAATAACATTTTCTAAGTAGTTGATGCACTTTTATCTGAGATCTGTGTTTTATAAAAGCAGGACTGAATTAGTGTTTCCCACGCAAATATGTCTCGGCCTCTATATGGACACTCACACGCACACACATACGCATATACATAACCATGGTACTATTTACCAACCCCTCCGCTCGGGCAGGATATGACACAAGGTCAATTTTTTTAAAGCGAAGTTTAACAGGTTTGAATTCAGAGTTTTCCTTCTCCTAGACTAGTTGCCTCACCAAGGCTGAAGAACCTAGTCCGTCCTACTATTTACCCATAGCTGGAGGGAGAATAAGGGGGTTCATACCTTTCCCAAGGGTATTTGGCCGAAAGTGAACCTAATAGCGCGACTGGAGTACGAAACCGCGTACTACGATTCCGCAGTTCATCGCTTTAACCATTACTCACAACCAAACAAATATATAGACCAGGCACCTCGGGTGGTGTAATGGTTAGCAAGCTTGACTAGCAAACCTTCACGAGTGAGTTCGAGTCTCATTTGGTGCACCATTAATATGCCCTTGTGCCATATATAAGCAAAATGCTTAGTAAATTACTACACATGTATACAGCTGCATGCACATACAGGAGTTGGACAAAATAATGGAAATACCTGGAAATTTCAAACAAATTTATTCTAATATGGTTTTCTTATTAAAATCGGGTTTTGTGCTGCTCCTTTCTTACAGTTTTTGAGGAAACTGGGTTTTCGAGATGGTCATTAAGCTCTGCTGCAATTTTCGGGGCTGTATTCTTGTGATCCTTCCTAAAAATCCGCGTAAGTGTCGGACGGTCTCTTTCAGACAGCTTTCGCTTTCTTCCAGAGTTTTCCTTCTTTCTCAAATACCGTCATTACTTTCGAGATAGTACTTCTTGCTTCACCAAATAATTCAGCGGTTTTTGTTACACTAGCGCCTGTCATACAAGCATCAACAATTTGACTTCTTTTAAAGACTGATAGATCTACCATTTTAATGAATTTTGATTAATTTCTTCTGATGATATCTGTAAGAAAACAAGTTTAGTAAAATAAGACGAGAAAAATTTATAATAAATCAAAAAGCATAAACATAATAAATGTTTGATGACTTTATAAGAATTTCAAAATTATGATTCTATGATTCTAGGTGTTTTCATTATTTTGTCCAACCCCAGTATATACACTCATACATACACTCTCGTAGAGCTAAGCTGTATTTGTCCTCAGTCCCATCAACCGGACGAGTATGGCACAAACTTTTTTTAAGATGGGTCCGAGCGCAGGGCCGTAGCCCACACGCGCCCGACATTTCCAAAAATGCCTCGGGCCCTGTCGGCATTCCCCTAAAAATTCCCCGTCTCAGGCGCCAGGCGATAAACCTAACCCCTCCGAAGAGGGTTAAAGCCTGGGGGAACGGCCCTCTTGAGGCTAGAGGTATGTCCAGTGATGAGACACACTCGACCAGAACCGTGCAGCACACAACACATCCGACCGAAGTGAGTGCCATCAAATGGAAAGTCACGCCACGAATTAACGTGCGTGAAGCTCGTATATAGTATCACAGCTCTATAGCTTGGAGTACTGCCTCGGAATCCATTGTTTTATGCTTAACAGATATTGCCTGATTGTCAAGGTTCTTGCAACCCGTCTGATTACTGCATTGTGATCTTTATATTTCGTACAACAAACGATTTTGGGTTGTTCCAGTGGCGTTATGACCAAGTTCGAACTCCTAAAGCATAAGTTCCCGAATCAGACTACTTTGCACGTTGATCTGTGTGGCTTTCAAATCACACACGGAGTGAAGCAATGCACATCATGTTACCGTACCAACTACCACGATACTATAAACGACAGCATGTTCCTTCCAATGTTTGAACTGTTTAGGTCACGTGATATATGCGCCGCAATATTACAAAACTTTGGACATATCCTGGCATATCTTCGCAAACAACATCCTTATAAAAAATAGGCATTTCCGTTTCAAAATTAAAGTTATGAGTTTGATCAAGAATCCTTAGCTGATGAAAATGTAACCAATATAAATGTAAATGAAAAGTAGGCGCTTGTGGAGTAAAGGTTATTGTCGGTGCAAGTAGACTCGGCTCTTCGAGTTCAATTTCTGAATGAAGCTGTTTACATTTTGCATAGTACTAATGTCCCTGGGAAAAGTATGCATACTATTATTTTCCCTCCAGCTATAGGCATATAGTAGGATAGACTAGGCTCTTTAATCTTGGTATGGCAACCGGTCTACAAGAAGGAAGAATTCAAAACCAGTCGTAGACATGGAGAGGAATATAGCTCCGCCAGGCTATTCCTCTCAAAGACATACTACATAAGCAGCACCCCTACAAACCAGGTTATAGGACTAGTAATACTGCTGATGGTGATATAAAAAATAATTAAACCATTGTGTTGTGATGGTGCTTAGAATGTAAATGCAATAGGGAGAACGAAAATTACTTTAGCAGAAGATTTATTTACATTGTTACTAGAAAACTAAACTGGCCAGTTAATTAAACCGATAAAAAGAGTCACAGAGAGAAAGTAAGTCCATTCTCTCACAAATGCATTTCAGATAATTTCCCCTCTTTCTGCGTTATTCTCAAGTTTAAGATTTTCCTTCGTTGTCGTCAGCCAATCGTTCTGTTGTTTCTTTACTACATATCTTCCAGTGCTAGTTAAGTGGTAACAGGATGCTATAATGTATACCACTTGTTACGTTTTGCAGCTTACTTGGGTTTTAAGAGAAAACTAGGAAGGGCTAGTTTATACACAGCAAGTGACCAAAATGTAGCTGAAATGAAAGATAGGAAAGATACTTCTCTGTTTATTATGAAAAAAAAAAAAAAAAGAAGCTCACAAAGAGAACATTGATTCTTCTAGTCTGGTCTCCAAAGCTGCACATTCCAGATTTCATCATCATCATCATCATCATCATCATCATCATCAATCAGACCTGCCCATAACTCGGATTCCTTTAACTCTCTCTCTCTAACCATCCATCACTATCAGTTATCCGTCGAAGCAAGTCCTCTAGACAGCACCCAGGATTGATAAATGCAAGTTTTTGCATTTCAACCAACACTGGTGTGTCCATGTGTAGGAGTCCATGGAAGATATCGCTTATGAGCTCGTCTTTACTTCAGCAGTAGCTCCTAGCATACTTTGCTCGCCTTTCTTGGATGGTTTGCACGATGGGAAGTAAATAGCTGCACAGCTGCTTCCTGTACAAGGGTGCTGCTTCAAGCATTTGTTCAAAACAGTACCTTGTAGTTCCCATTTAGCGTTTTCTCCAATTGTTTCGCTAGTGTCTAAGTGGTATAACCATACAGTAGTACTGACAAGGCTACAACTTAGAAGAATTCTCGTTTTATTTTATCAGAGTGATCAGATTTTCTCATGGTCGATTCTATGAATATTTCGTAAGAGGGTTTTTGCAATCTTACTTTGAATCTCAAACATTTTTCACTTTATTGAAATTTTTTTTAAAGATATTATGGTGGTAAAAATTGTGCACTTATTTCTCATCGGTAGGTTTTTTGACATTTGTGCCAGCAGCTGCTTGGAACGCCATGTCTAAACCCTCTCTTTGAAATATTGCCGCAAACTAAATTGGTGCAAACCACAAATATTGGTTATCTCCCTTGTATTATCATATTTACCAACCTCTCCGCTCGGGCAGGATATGACACAAGGTCAATTTTTAAGCGGGGTTTAACAGGTTTGAATTCAGAGTTTTCCTTCTCCTAGACTAGTTGCCTCACTGAAGAACCTAGTCTGCCCTACTATTTACCCATAACTGGAGGGAGAATAATTAGATTCATACCTTTCCCAAGAGTATTAGTGCTATGTGAAATGCTATCAGTCTCGTCCAGGATTTGAACTCGTGTCGCCGTGTCCATTTCCTGCGACGATAACCATTACACCATGGGCACCTCCATTGTATTATAGATGTTTCCATTAAGTGACCTATGAACTGAGATGAAATCCCAGAATTTCATACTCATCATCTTTTGCGTCTGTTCTTTCAACAACAGAGACGTTACCTCCTCTTTCGGCTATGGTCTATCATCAAGTAAAATCTTTTTTATGTTAGTACCCCTTTTACATACTGCTTTTCCATAGAATGATATGTGAATATTTAATCTGCTGGGACACGTTTGTGCATTCTTGTCAATACCTCCTTCCTCTCTCTCTCTCTCTCTCTCTATATATATATATATATATTAACTGTTTATGTATGTGTAAATGACCTTATCTTGTCTTTCCTTCCGTTTATTCAGTGTAAGTATAACATGGATATACTTATGGTAATATTGGAGGTGGGGTCGATAAAATACCCTTCCTACCTCCAAGAAATCCAACATTGTGAATTAATGATTAGTTTGTGGTCACACAAATTGTTTACATGGCGGGAGAAAGATAAGTGTGTTTAGAAACACCGAATAGGTTGGTTGGGTGGGTGGGTCTTATGGCAATTCAAGCCCAGTAGGTTATTTAATGCCAACCCTGTTTTATATATATATATATATATATATATATATTTGTAAACGAATAGTTTGTAGATAACATTTTTAAACGAGCCAAGTTTCAAGTATTCCTACCTAACATGAATAGTTCTATTTACAATTAATCATTTGTTTGTACATAGTTAAATTGTTTCAAGTATTGTCATGTAACTCTCACAATTTAATTTAACATCCGTTATTTGTTTGTACACAATTAAATAGTCATAAATATACGATTTGTAAGGGAATAGTTTGTAAGTAATTTTATTTTTGAATCAGATAGAACTAATTTGTTTGCACACAAGTATTACGATTACTAATTGTTTGTATACAGTTAAAAGGTTTCAAGTACTGCAATTTTACACAAATAATTCTATTCAACATTGGAGCCTTAACATCAGATAGTTTAGTGTTATATCCAGGACACTCGTTGTGGCGGGCGGGGGTGTCTTACCTCTTTGCAGAGATGCAGTCGGCATATTTTACAGCACCAGCCGACTGGGCTACACCGAATGGATATAGTACTGTAGCTCATAAAGATGAGTAACTAATAAATGATAAATAATTAATAAACTAAATTTTTGTTCTTTTTTTCTGCGATATTTTTTATTCCTTTTTCCTAGTTAAATAGTACCACAACTGTCCTTCTACAAGAATGGTTTTGACATTAAATAACCCATAAAGGTTGATAGATATGCCATTAAAACAAAGAAATTAAACCGAATTTTATTCAACTTTTGTTTTTCACAAGTCCAATTTAGTAGCTTTTACAACATGTCTTCCAGATTTCGTCCTGAAAATATATTCTGGGTGCGGGGTTAGTGGTTTCAGAGCAGTCAGGAGTGTGTATCTGTGAATGCTACTATGTTGGTATATCCCAGACACTCTCAAGTTGGTCCATAACAATAAGATGGTGCCTGTTCCTATTTGTGATCCCATTAAGCATATCTACTATTTACGATTGAGGTGCAGATTTTTTTTCAACACAGTCCCAGAGATTTTACTGTCAGTTATCCACTGATGAAATTAGCGTAACGGTTATGGTCTTAGGAAATGGAATCGGCAACACTTGTTTAAATCGCTGGGATGAGAAGAGATCGATTCATACCTCGTAGGCCAGACATGATTCTTTGGCTTAAATAAAACAATCACTTGAGAAGAAAAACCTTGAATTAAAATCAGCTTTCTTCCGCTTAAATATCGATCGACCTTGTGCCACATCTTGCTCGTGTTAGATGGGTTGGGTGAATGCATACTACGTAATCACAAAGCATTCCATTTTTTTTCATTTGGTCGCTGCTTTCTCTTATCAAACTGAGTTATTTCATACAGTAGCGTCCAAAACTAAGGGACAAAATTTTAAAAACCTAATATTTGTTAGAAATAACAATTGTGAAAAGCTGAAATTTTGACAACTGGTAGTCGTTATCATCCATAATAACATACTAAAATTTGATTTATTTGCGAAGGATAGAAAAAGAATTATAACAATTATTTATTTATTTTCAAATTTGGAACGTCCAAAAGTAAGGGACAAAATTGAGAAAAACAATGTAAACAGCCAAAAAACAATAAAAATACATGTACAATCAATATTTAGTAAATGAGCCCTTGCTCTCAATGACAGCTGCACATCTTCGACTACAAGAACGAATCAGTTCTTGACAATCCTCAATACAAATTTTAGACCATTCTTCTTGAAGCTTCACCCACAAATCCTCCATGTTAGTGGGATTTCTTTCCATAACTTTCACTCCTAAGGTCTTCCAAAGATTTTCTATTGGATTTAAGTCAGGACTTTGCGGTGGCCAATCCATAATTTCAAAATCTTGCTCGCTAAGGTAACTCATTACCACCTTTGCCTTGTGACATGGGGCATTATCTTGCATAAAGGTAGCCCGATCGAAACCTGAATTCTGTATCATTGGCACAATATGATCTTGAACAATGTTTTTATTGATCTGCGTGTTTACACGAGTTTGTAACCGGACAAGAGGGGTTGTACCTTGGCTAGAAAACATTCCAAATACTATGACGCTTCCGCCCCCAAACTTGACAGTTTTCTTAGTACTCTTTGCACTTAATCTTTCACCAATACGTCTCTTTACATTGTTTTTTTCCATCATTTCCAAATAAATTAAACTTGCTTTCATCACTGAAAAATTCTTTTGCCCAATTTTCATATGACCAAATTACATACCTGTTTGCAAACTCTAATCTCTTTTTCTTATTCTTCGAACTAACAAGTGGTTTCTTCCTTGGGGTTCGATTAAACAGCCCTATTTCTTGCAGTCGTCTAGAAACAGTCTGTCTTGGCACATTAACACGAGGTACTATCCATAACCCTTTTAATTTCTGTGGAAGACTTAAAACGGTCGTTTAATGACATACGCTGCATTATTTGATCTTCTCTTGCCGAAGTTTTGCGGTGTCTGCCGGTTTTAAAAGCACTAACTATTTTGCCAGTATCATTGTAGGATTTAACAACCCTGCCTACAACACTCTTGGAACGTTTCACTTTCTCTTAAATCTCTCTAATGGTGTGTTTTTCCTTGTGTAGCTTCACAATAGCTTGTCTCACAGAGTAATCAGGTTTTTGGCGTTACGCCATGGTGCCAGCTGATGCAACGTTTACAAATGACTAAGTAAGACTTATTCTTTAGAGGAAATCAAAAAATTTGAATATAGCATACTGTTTACATTGTTTTTCTCAATTTTGTCCCTTACTTTTGGACGATCCTATTTTGAAAATAAATAAATAATTGTTATAATTCTTTTTCTATCCTTTGCAAATGATTCAAATTTTAGTATGTTATTATGGATGATAACGACTACCAGTTGTCAAAATTTCAGCTTTTCACAATTGTTATTTCTAACAAATATTAGGTTTTAAAATTTTGTCCCTTAGTTTTGGATGCTACTGTATATTATATTCTTTTGATTATTTTAATTCTATCTTAAATTGCCAACTTCTTCAGACGTATAAATTTTATGAATGGGAATTTATTTGTTTTACTCTCATTGAACATTTAAAAGGGTTTAACAGTCATTGTCGTTGGAAATGGAATTGGCGGGGGGGGGGTCTTACCCTTCGGCAGGTGATAAAGTCAGAATTTTATAAGGGGATAAAGTCAGAATTTTCTCAGCCTCGCCGACAGGATGGACAGAAAGATGCAATAAAGGAATTTAAACCGCCAAATTCAATCAAACAATTTTGGCGATTTATATAATAATAAATAATTACAAACAATTTATTCCAAAGGAGTCCCCGAGGCGTAATGGCTAAAGTGTTGGACAGCGAGATCGTAAAGTGCGAATTCGAGCTCCAGTCACGCAATTACTTTCACTTTAGGACTAATACCATCGGAAAAAGTATGAACCCTCTTATCCTCCCTGGCCATGGTTTAATAATACCACTGCTGTTTTTCTAAAGGGATGGCTTTAACATTAAATAACCCACGGAAGTTGATATGCCATTAAACAAAGAAAACAATGTAAACCAAACCAAACCTATTATCCCTGAAAATGGAATGATTAACCTTATCTTCTTCAGCTATAGTTTAAGTCGTACCATTACTGTCTTTCTACAAGGATGGCTTTAACATTAAATAACCCACGGAAGTTGATATGCCATTAAACAAAGAAAACAATGTAAACCAAACCAAACCTATTATCCCTGAAAATGGAATGATTAACCTTATCTTCTTCAGCTATAGTTTAAGTCGTACCATTACTGTCTTTCTACAAGGATGGCTTTAACATTAAATCACCCACGGAAGTTGATATGCCATAAAACAAAGAAACCAATCCAAACCAAACCAAACCTATTACCCCTGAAAATGGAATGATTAACCTTATCTTCTTCAGCTATAGTTTAAGTCGTACCATTACTGTCTTTCTACAAGGATGGCTTTAACATTAAATAACCCACGGAAGTTGATATGCCATAAAACAAAGAAACCAATCCAAACCAAACCAAACCTATTACCCCTGAAAATGGAATGATTAACCTTATCTTCTTCAGCTATAATTTAAGACGTACCATTACTGTCTTTCTACAAGGATGGCTTTGGCATATTTAATGACATGAAGATTGGCATGTCATTAAACAAAGAAACTGACCCCCCCCCAAAAAAAAACCCCGATTTATTTCAAACTGTTCTGCAGTATTCTCACCCCAAAAAGGTATTCGGAAAAATAAAATGAAGAACGGAACAAAATGAATTTAATATGACTAAATACTTACTGACTAATTAAACTCATATCAGCGATGATAAAGCTACACTTGGTAGAGTAATCGCTAATCGTCCGGGAGACCTGGGTTCAATCCCAGGTCGCATCATACCAAAGACTTTAAAAATGGTACTTGATACCTCCTTGCTTAACACTCAGAAATATAAGATACTTATCAAAGGTAAAGTGGAGAAATCCAGGGAAAGGAGTAGCGCCCTCCCCTACACCTCGGTGTAGTAGCTAACGAAAAAGGAACCTTCGGGTCTCCCTCGACTACAGTCGCCAACTTTATTTTACTTATTTTGACAACTGACATACATTCTTTCGCAATCGGTGAAGTTATACACAAAGAAATTAACAACAAAATAGTTCCAATCTTATTCTTCTCAAAAAATTGATTTCTGTCAAGTATCTTACTTTCTCTAGAGAACTATTGGCAATTTAACTTGCTATTAAACATATCCGCCACTTATTGAACGGCAGACCATTTGTGATATACACTGACCACGAACCCCTAACATATGTCTTATCATCATGTAGAAAGTTTCACAATTTTTGAAACAAAATGACTTGGAACAAATTAAAGACCACAAATGATAGCGTAATGAAAATTACATTTATTAAAAGGTAAAAATTATAACATTTTAGAATCTGGAAGCATTTAGTCTCAAACATGAACTAAAAATATCAAGAGGAGCTCTTGATCACATGCTCCAGATGTTCGCCTTTCAATTGAAGGCACTTTTGAATGCAGCGTGAAAAATCATCGATGACATATGCACATCCCTTCTGAGCGATCACTTAAATCTTCTCAATGATGACTGGGGAAGAACCCGTACTGTACGATCTTCAAATTTCTTGACCAACTTGAAAATCTGACTCTTGTTTGGAAATACACTGAACTTCTTTTTATATCTTGCTTGAATAATTTTGGAAGACTTAGTTTCGTAATATGTCATCACTCAAAAAACTTCTGTTCTATCGTTCAACGTATGATTTCGATGTATTTGGATCAATATATCAAAATGATAATTATTTCCCAGCAATAATTTGAAAGAAAAAAGAGAATAAAGTCATCAGGGAAGATCTTGCGGAGGATGATTGGCGAGTAAGTTCACTCGGTGTTTTGTTAGAAACAAAACTTCGAGTGTCGTTCCACAGTTAACAACACAAAAAATGAACAACGCAGACAAAAGAGAATTCACCACACGATAAAAGAAAACAGATAATTTTATATAACTGAAAAAAGAAAAAAACAATACAGAGTAGCAAAATGTTCGAATATTGTTTGTTATGTATTCGTGTTTGTGTGAGAGGGGTGTCTAATGCAAATATTATGTGAATGTAAGTGTGTATTATTCGAACATGTCTGTGTATATGTGTGTTCGTTGTTGAGATAAGGGGTTAAAAGGTAACAATTGTTACTTACATAAATGTGGGTGTATGTATGTGCGCATGTCAAAACTAAAGAGTACATAGCAGCGAAATATTTGTCTGCTCGATTGCTAAACGTGTGAATCTGCATGTGCGAGGTGATTTTGACGTCAATGTAACGTTTAGAACATTGAAGTGTGGCAAATATATCAATTTTATTTTGGCAATGAACGTAGTTTTGCTAGTTGTATGTTCTCCCATTTTTCTGGCTGTGTGTCCGAAGCTGTCGAGTGGTCTGGAGCTATGGGTCGCTGGATGGAAAAAACTGCGAATAAGAGTGAGAGAGAGCTTTCAAGCTGACTGTCAGAACGTGCGAAAGTGAGATCTTTCGAAGGCGTTGAATATATTTAGGTACCCTGTCATGTGACCGGCTCCAAACACAAGATTTTTTTTTTTTTTTTGCGCAGGACAAATTCATAATGCGCGGACGTAGTTGAAAGTATTGGCACGTGACTACATTGTCCAATCGGGTTCCCGAAACTATTTAATTTATTGACGCCTTATTATTTTTGTGTCGGGAACAAGTGAGACTTGGATTCTATTTTTTCAGAATTTTCTACTCCACGTGCTCTTCGCCAGCCATTTAAAAAATATAGGAGTGTAAATCCTATAATCTGAAAGGCCACTGCTTTGTTTCAGCAATTGTGAAACTCCCTGCACCCTAATAAAGAAACTCCACTCCTCGATTACATTTCCCGGTACTCTTCAGAGATCTATTACTGCAAGATCAAGGGTAATAATTTTCGTTTACCACGCTGGAATTTTGGGAAAGTCCTGCCGGTCGCACTGAAGTTATCTAGCCAAGATTGGTATCGGTAGCTTTTTTAAAAATCAATTTCATTTGTATATATTACACTCTAAAGTAAAATCATATTCATCATCATGTCGCACCGCCAGCACGGATCCCCCTGACCCTCTCCTGCCATCCATCTCTATTGTCCATCGCTCCCGGTCGGTCTTCAAGGCTACATCCTGTATCGGCACAGAGCTGTTGTATATAGGTTCTAGCTGGTCGTCCTGCCTTTGCTCGTCCATGTGAAGGGGTCCACAGGAGTATGTCACTTGAGTTCGTCCCTACTTCTCCAGCAGTGTTCCATATGTCTGGTTCGTCTAACTTGGATAGTTTTTGTGATGGGTGGTAGGTGGCCGTACAGCTGCTGCTTTATGGGGTGCTGCCTCCAGGACTTGTTCACAATTGCTCGCAACATTCTTGTGTAATTGCCGTCAAGCTTTTTCTGCATGCGTCTAGTTAGTGTCCATGTGGTGCGTCCATATAGCAGTATCGACACGATCACTGTTTGGAAAAAACTGCGTTTTATTTTATCGGTTAGGTCTGACTTCTATATAACCGATAGCCTATCGATAGCTGTCCATGCCTTTTTTAGTCACTTGTTGATGTCTTTCTAGGTTGGTGAGACACTGCTTACGAGGTAGCTGAACTTGTCCACTAGTTTCAGAGAACTACCATTTAGTGTGGAGATATCGCCTCTTTGATTAAAGCACATGTATTCCGTCTTGTCTGCGTTGACATGGAGGCCTATGCCACCTGCTGCTCGTTCCAGACTATGTAGCAGGGTTTTGGCTTGGGCAGGTGTATTTGTCAGAAGCGTTATGTCATCGGCGTAGTCCACGTCCGTAATTGTTTTTGCAGGGTATCTTCTGCTTCTTTCCTTTATCAGCTTGAAACTGTTGTCTTTTATTTTATCAATAGACGTTCCAAACTCGTAGTCTTGACAAAATCCTTTTACAATTCATTAATTCTTTATGGTTACAATCTCAATAGTGGGCGTAGCGGTGAACATTCACTTGACAACTGGACTTAAGCTGTGAACGCTTTCTAGATCCTATCAAAAGTATGTAAATGACATTCCGCATTCCACGGTGGGAAATTATCATTCCTGCAGCCTATGGGCGTCTTCAAGACAGTAGTTCCTTCGCTTGCCTCAACTGCCAGGCATGGATAACACTCATAACATATCTCATTGGGACCAAGCTGCCTTACTTCTCCTGCGCACGAGGGATAACCCAAAACAAGTCTTCCATAAACTTACTGAAAACTCAATACCATAGAACGAACATTCAAAGATTTAGTTTCTCTGTAAGCCCCCAGAAATAATATAAGGAAAAGGAAGACTTGTACATTTCTGTTTATAAATTACACTTCTTTTGTTAATTCTATTGTCGTTTGTTACTATTTCTTCTACCTCTGCTGTCAAGTAGATAGCACAACATTTCTGGCTAGCAAGTTGACCCTCTTCCATTTTCTCTTTCCCTCTTCTCCTGCGTTGCCATACATGATTATAACATATTAATGTTAAAGGTAATGCAGGTAAACGAATTTTAGATAATGATCTCCATAAGACACGCCATATAGATCAAATTTCGAATGTTTTACTGGTTAAAATGTTATGTGAAATTGTAGCCACAGGCTTACCTAATTCTGTATTTGTTGTTATCAAAGTTAATATAATCTTATTTTTCTTTTTATGAAACATAGATGTGGAGGTGCCCGTGGTGTAATGGTTATCGTCGTAGGAAATGGATACGATGACATGAGTTCAAATCCTGGACGAGACTGATTGCATTTCACATAGTACTAATACTCTTGGGAAATGTATGAATCCAATTATTCTCCCTCCAGCTTTGGGTAAATAGTAGGACAGACTGGGTTCTTCAGTGAGGCAACTAGTCTAGGAGAAGGAAAACTCTGAATTCAAACCTGTTAAACTCCGCTTAAAAATTGACCTTGTGTCATATCCTGCCCGAGCGAAGGGGTTGGTAAATATGATATAAAAGTAAATGGGAGTTCCCGTGGCTGGACTGCAAAAATTATGGTAAACGAGTTCGAACTCTAGCCGTGATTTGACGTTCACTTTCAGGTTAATATCCTTCAGACCGGAATTAACCCTCTTATCCCCTGCTATAGGTTAAATGTAATATAATGGCCAACGGATTTCGTTTTATATATCTGGCCTTTCGGTTTAGTTAGGCAGAGAACCTTTCGCTTAGCGCATGGGTTAGTTAGGTGCAACAACGAGCGTAGGTGTTCACGCACGCACGCGCTGGAGCGGACGTGTCATTCAGATATGTCACAATAAAAATTCCAGATAGAGGATATGACCAGGGATGTGAGTGACGTCACGCACCGGAAGCGTGGGCGGGGATTTGAGAAAAGTCAGGAGTTGAGTCTTGCCGTCCGAAGAAGAAGGGTGACTTTCGCTTGCTCGCCGAGGCCTTGTGGTGGGTGCCACACGTGTTGGGGTGGGGAGCAGATGGAAAAGCCAGCATAGAAAGATTGTGCATCTCTCCTTATGTCGAAAAACCTTTTAACTCAAAGGTAATAAAAAGTTTCGTACCTGAACTAAGAAGTCGTAAGTGTTTTTCGTGTCTCGGGATTCCTATGTTATATATATATATGTGCGTTATGGACATTATGAACGTCTTGCGTACCGGTATGAATATGTCTATTTCACGTATTCATATCTGGCTATGGTACATAAATTCTTGTGTAGTTCCCATCTAGCTTTTTCTCTATGTTTTTATTCGCGAAAAAGCTGGATGGAAACTACACAAAAATGCTATGTGTTGTTTTGAACAAATCCCGGAAGCGGCACTCCACAAATAAAATAAAATTAAAATAGAATAGAAATAAAAAATAACAGTTGTCCGGCCACCTACCTTCCATCTCATATGGGGCATATTGGGCACCGCAAGAGAAGTAAATACACGTTCATAAGCGACATTCTCTTATGGTTTCCTGCACAGGGACTCCCTTGTGTTGGTTGACCAGCAAAGACTTATATATATCAATTCCGTGCGGACACTTGAAGCAGCCTAGAAGACCAATCAGGAGCGATGGGTGCTAGAGAGAGAGAGAGAGAGAGAGAGAGAGAGAGAGAGAGAGAGAGAGAGAGAGAGAGAGAGAGAGAGAACTAGGTATTTTGAACGGGACTTGATGATGACGGTAGATTAAGAAACACCACCGCTGTTCTTCTACAAGAATAGTTTTGGCATTAAATAACCCACAAAGGTTGATATGCCATTAAACAAAGAAACTAAACCAAACCAAACCGAATGAAAGTATTAAAATAAAAAAGACCTACTTTGTGAAAGAATTAGAAATATACGAATAATTTCACATCCGTGACATGACTGAATTGCTTTTTGAATATCTAATGAGATGAATAAATCCATTTTTGCGGGCTTAAATGATCATCAAAATCAGGATTAAGATTTTTAGTGGTATTGATGACTTAAAGGTTTGTCTTTGTATATTTAACGTATCTGAGTACCATAACTCACGGCTACAATTATTTAAATGTGAGAGAGAAACAATTTGGAAATTTGTTGCAGAGGAAATGTATTATGGCTTAATTTCCTCGTGCTAAACATTATAAAACCATCACGACGAATTAACAATATATTTTATTGGTTGACCAAAGTTACTAGAACAAATACAAGAATGATACGAGATACATGAAAAAGGTCAAAAAGAGTTTTATGAAGGAATGTCCTACAGGTCTTTTGGCATTTGAGAGTTCTTAATAGAATGGAAGTTGTGGTTGGTTGGTTGTTTGGGTTTTATGGCATATCAATCTTTGTTGGTTATTTAACGCCAAATCAATTTTTATACAAAAATCAGTTCTATTTCAAACAATTCAGTTTAGCATAATTATACAGTTTAATTCTCAAAAACATTTCTATTCCAAGCTATTCAGTTTAGTCAAACAGTTCTAATTCAGCTAATTCAGTTTAGTATGAATACAGGTTTTATCTACACACAGTTAAATGTCAAAACAGTTCTATATTAAACAATTCAGTTTAGTGTAAGTAGAGTTTCAATGTCAAAAACAGTTCCATTTCAAATAATTCAGTTTAAATGCAGTTTAAATGTAAAAGTACAGTTTAATTGTCAAAAACCATTCTATTTTAAGCTATTCAGTTTAGTCAAACAGTTCTAATTCAAAAATTTAGTTTAGCGTAAGTATGCAGTTAGTTCTATTTAACCCATAGATAGGGCCCTATCAATGCTACCATTCCGGGACAGAGTGGACCTATGAGCAATGGCAATAAAGGGGTGCTCCGCACTCCCCAAAGCTCCAGTATCGCTAGAACCTCAGCATCAGATTGTTTAGTGTCATATGCAGGACACGCGTTAGGGGGTCTTCTGTAGACGTGCGGTCGGTGTATTTTACAGCCCCCGCCGACTGGGCAACGGAAGTTGTGGCGTGAAGACTTATGTCAAGGTATGATATCATGCACCATACATTAGATTTTGGGGGGAGAAAGCCCCATCTGTTAAGAAAACGCACACACTCGTACGTTCTTCTGGTTGTTGAGGCAGGACCGAAGATAGTTGACTTTGCATATGCTTCTTTTATATGCTATTTTGGTCACGCCCCCAGCGGCCGTTAAAAGTACTATTTAGCTGGCAAGGGATGTAATCTCTGCAGAGATAAGGTATCAATAGTTAGGTCAGCAGACAGATACTCATCAGTTATTACACGTCTTAGTTTTGATTTATTATGCTTCATCATTGAAAATGTTTGCTAAAAAAAATTAATCAAAAATGGAAGTCAAACCAAAGAAAACAAGATATTCTTTAGAAAAATTCTGTATGTTTAGAAATTTTTCATCACTGGGAGAAACATAAAATTTCAAGATCGGCTTAAAAAGATTAGGAAATCGCATATTGATTTGAAGATCAATGAGCTCAAGTTGAAATTTGCCCGGAGCTTCAACAACAAATACGAATGGAGGTGATAAAAACTATAGTTCATTTTCTATCATTTTGAAATTATTGAATCAACGTAAGATTTCGCCATGAAGAAGTGTCTTGTATCCCCTACGAAAAAAAGTAATGTCCAGGGTATGACACTTGTGGAGGATAAGTTGTTCTCGAGATTTTATTAAAAGTAAAACTCCGAGTGTCAATTCCACAATTTAAAATACAAAGAAATGAACAGCGTAGACAAAAGAAAATTTACAACACGGTAAAATAAAGCAAGACAATCTTATATTCTCACAATTAAAAAAAAAAACAATTCAAAGTTGGAAGAATGTCCGAATATTGTTTGTTAGATATTCGTGTGTGTATGGATGTGATAGATATAAATATTATGTAGTAGTCTTTACTTACGTTCATGTGCGCGTATGTTTATATGCTCGAGAAATCAAAATACCAAAACAACGGCGTATGTGCCTGAGAGTGAGTCAGCAAAAAGGCCAGAGACCTGTAAGAGAAAGGAAGTTTTTTTTTTCTGAAAACGTGGAATATATAGATACCCATATCACGTGACCAGCTCTAAATTCAAGATTTATTTTTGAGCGGGACAAATTCACAATGCACGAACGTAGTTAGAAGCACACGGCACGTGACTATTCTGTCTAATCAAGGTTCCTGAACTATTTGATTTACCGACATCCCACAACTCTCGTTTCGAGAAGTGAGTCTTGGATCCTATTTTTTGAATTTTTCTGCTCCACGTGGTCACATCGCCGGCCATTTAAAAAATATAGGAGTGTAAATCCTGTTGACTGAATGTTTTCTGTAATCGCTTCTATTCGTATGTGTTGTTTCTTGTAGCTAGTGTGTCCCTACTAAGAGAATTCTTATCGTTCATGGAGTAAGTTAAAAAATATCGCGAAGGAGGGCTTGCCATTTAAAAGATTAAAACAACGGTTAACGTCTAAAGATGCCCTCGGCGATTTGCGTCTTCATTCGTCCATTGGAAACTGATTTTAATAGCAGTTTACACCGACGGAAATACAAAAAAAAAAAAAAAAAAAAAAGAGAACAGAGCAATAACAGCAACAAGTGCAAATGAGAATGGTGCAACAATAAAAACTGGGAGAGAACACAAGAATGGCGAATCTATACAACTTTATGCTACAGCTCGGAATAGAATTTTAAGGGAGAACGTTCACCTTTTATTCATGTTAGTCAGACAACAACGATGAGGCAACACATTTTTCACAATGTTAAGTAAATAAATAAAAAAAATTATAAACATCAGTATGAAGCGTTAACTTTATTTTCTCTGCGAATCTGTGTGCAGCTACACTCATCAAGAACCAATATTAGCATGAGTATATCCGTGATTTTGATTTTGAACCGGACATTGGCATGATGGTTAGAGTGTTGAATAATGACCCGGGAGACATGGGTTCAATCCCAGGTCGAGTCATACCAAAAACTCAAAAATGGTACTTGATGCCTCTTTGCTTAACACTCAGCACTATAAGGTACGAATCAAGGGTAAAGTAGAGCGATCCAGGGAAAGGAGTAGCGCCCTCTCCTACACATTGGTGTAGTTGCTATCGAAAAGTGAGCCTTTGGGTCACCCTCGGCTACGGTCGCCAACTTTACTTTATATCCGTGATATATCAACACGGAACACAGTGGAAGGTAAATTTTTCCCATTCCCATTTCAACTGAAAATGTGTCCTGGGTATTACGCTCGACTGTGTCTGATGGTGGGGCTCCAGTTCTGAAGATCCGAGAAATCTGGCTTAATAAGTAAAGTTGGTGACCGAAGTAGAGAGCGACCCGTCTTTGGTATGACTCGACCTGGGATTGAACCCCGGTCACTCGGGCCGTTAGCGAACACTCTATCCACTAGACGAATGGGCCGGTAGTCTTTTGAAAACATTTTTGAATAAGCTGAATCTCTATTGTTCATTTTTGTCATGAATCAAAGAAATCTTTGTAAAATGAATCGATAAATAAATGAATTTAAAAAAAATTTAAATTAGAGGGGATGTAGAGATATAGTAAGATCTAAAGATCCTCTGTCCAATGGAATTAAAGTACTAGCGGTCACATGACCCCCTGGTTTCGCCTTTTGCCTTAATCCTTGACATTGTTTTAGAAGCATTAGCTGTTTATCAGTGCCAGAGATTGGGGGCATCACTCGATCCGGGCAGATATATCCACTTACCGAGAAGGTAGAGAAATACTTCATATTGACCAACACCGTTTTTATAGTAAAATACATCAAATCTCTTCTGATTTACCCACTTAACTCTTCACACACCTAACTACTAAAACACACAAAACACACATCCACAGACATTGACGCTGTAGAAGAAAATAACAGCTACCGGATGTTGACCCAACAACGGCCAGTGTCAAACTGAGAAAATCATGGCTTCTGTGCATAGACTCCGCGCATAGTCAATCCAAAATCCCCAGAAAATTCTCAGTTATAAAAAAAAAAAAGGTTTATTTTTCAACCAATCATTTTTTTTTCCACAAGTAGTATTTTCTGGAGCCGGTGTTTAGAGCTGGGAAGATATAAATAAGCCAAGCAGAGGTCACACGCCAGTTGAAACGTCGACCGTCCTAAGAGCGTCACCCGACAACACCGTCCGACCAGATCAAAGCAACCGCTTGTCGCCGAATAGACAACTCCCCGTCAGCCAGCCAGATATTTCATCCGCTTGTTTATTTTATTTATTCAATAAACAAAATAAACTAAATCTTCTCGTCAGTTTTATTTTTCTTGCAACCACACGCTTGTATATAACACCGCGAATACAATTATTCAATAAGTTAATGTTTTTGTTTGGTCTCTATGTTTATAAACGTATATAAAGTATTTGGCATCTCCTTTAGTCTTTAGTACCTCATTAACTTCTATCTGGAAGCTCCACGAGACACGGAGCAACAGGGATATAAGTAGTAAAGTTGGCGACCGTAGTCGAGGGTGACCCGAAGGTTCCCTTTTCAATAGCTACTACACAGAGGTGTAGGGGAGGGCGCTACTCCTTTCCCTGGAACAGGGATATACTTACTCAAAAATTCCGTTATAGACGTGTTTTCTCATCCATTTGCTTTCCACCAACCTATATGACTGTATAACCTTGCAGAGGAGTAAGACTCACTCCTAAAACAAAGGGTGTCCAGGTTATGTCACTATATTGCATCTGTTGGAGAGGCTCCAGTTCCGATCCAGAGTGGCAGTACCCGTTCTATCTATCTGTTGAATAAATCTCTAAAAAATTATTCATATTCGAAAGACTCGTGTACAAAAAAAAAAAAAAGATTATTAAAAAACAACTACACTAAAAATGTGAATATTAGCATACAATGAACGCACGAAGGTTGATATGTCATTAAACAAAGAATCCAAACCAAACTAACCAATGAAAGCAATTCCTTAACCTCTGGGTATTAAATAACTCTAGAAGAGTTGAAATGCCGTTAAAAGGAATGCATCAGTCAGAGACTATCTTGATGACCACTGAGTTCTCGAGCGTAACCGGGACCCAACTCAGAGCTCGTAAACTGACCGTTCGTTAACTTAAACTTCTAACTGATTGTCTCCCTCAAACCACCTGATACCTCTGCTTCCAATCAAAGGGTTTTATTTTTTTCTGCTGGTTATCCCCCTTCTTTCTAACAACATGTAACTTCTGGCTTCCTTTTGGCGTTAATCGACCCATTTGCACTTTTCTGTGATGATTTGGAACACTACTTATTGATCCTATACGTTGTCCTCTCACTGTCAAGTTTCATGGCGGTTCTACTTCCGGTCAACGTAACAGCGTTTAATGTTTTTTTAAGAAATAGGAAGAAATATCGGCTGAACAAATTCTTGGGAAGAAAAAGATTATGCACAAAATAAATACTTCATTGTTTTATTACGATAGAGTTGGTACTAGTAAAAGATATTTGCGTAATCTGGAAAGAAGTGTAGTAACTGATTCTTGTTAGCGTAGTTTAGAAAAATAAGGTTATAAGGAATTAGGTCGCTGCTAAAGAGTTTACGGCGTGTGTCAAGGAAAAGGTTCACCCATGTCTGACTTCTAAGGCATCCCGAAGAAAAATAACGACGAAAAGTTAACATCAGAGCTATGAATTCGTTTTTCGTGGACGTAGTTGTAATCACTGGGATTGGATGTGAAAATTGCTATCCTGACCTTTACACCGTGTAACTGAGAAAGAATTCGCACGCGTCTGACTTTTGAAGCATCTCAGAGAAAAATGAGGACGAGAAGTTTACATCAGAACTATTTATTTGGTTCACGCGGACGTAGTAGTAAGCACAAGGATTAGAGGTAAAAATTGCTATCCTGACACAGGAAGTATGTTTTCCAGCAAATTTTTAAAGTTAAAGTTGGCGACCATAGTCGAGGGCAACCAGAAGGCTCCATTTTCAATAGCTACAACACCGACGTGTAGGGGAGTGCGCTACTCCTTTCCCTGGATTTCTCCACTTTACCCTTGATACGTACCGTATATTGCTGAGTGTTAAGCTAGGAAGTATCAAGTACCATTTTTAAAGTCTTTGGTATGATGCGACTTTGTCTCTCGGACCATTGGCAAACACCCTACCCACTAGGCCAAGTCTTTCAATAATTACTGAGCTCCTATCAAATCTGCTGAGTCTAAGCAAGAAATTTTGCTCATTTGACAATATTGTGTGAAAAAGTGTCAATAATTTTTCTGAAGGACTGTATGGATTTCTCTCATGTATTTTGGGATATTTTGGCTCCAACACATTTATTTTCTGTGATTAGTATAAACGGTAATCGTTACAGGAAATGAAATCGGTGACCCGAGTTCAAATCATGGATGAAGTTGTTTATATTTCACTTCGCGCTAATGTCATTGGAAAAAGCATGAATCCATTCTCCCTGGGCTATAGATAAATAGTTGGACAGACTGGATTCTTTAGCCTTGGCAAGGCAACCAGTCTAGAAGAAGGAAGACTTGTTGCGTTCAGCCTTAGAATTGACCTTGCGTCACATCCTGTACGTGGCAGAGGGGCTGAGTAAGTACGTACTCATTTATTTTGTTCAAGATTGCTATATTTCAGCGGCACTGTCCATGATTTTCTTTCGGTAGAGATTTTGGTTCAATAAGAAATCAGATAGAAAAGCTTAAAGAGATCAGAAAAAAGAAAATGAAAAGCAACAAAGGGACTCAATCAAATCATTTAGATTAAAGATTAATATAAATCGTCCAAAAAATTTGATCCTGTGTTCAAACAGTTTTTGATATTGAGTGATTTAAAAGAAAGTTAACGCCCTTATCGGGATACCTGTTATGATATCATTTCAAACAGTCCTGACGCGTTCAACATTCCTGTCAATACATTCTTGAAATGTTTTACAGAGGATTAAAGAATTATCAATATTTCTATGAGAGTATCTTTATTAGAAAAGCAGAATTTATATTACGAATACCATCAGGAGAAGACTCCAATGATGTAAAGGAAATTAGAGAGAATAAAATTTGCAATATATAAGAATTTAGAAGAATAAAATTTGCAATATAAAAGAATTTAGAGTAAAATTTAATATGAAGAGAATGACACTATAGCCAAATTTAGTATTTAACTGATTAATGTTTTTAGGGGGCTTTAGTGTGTAAGTTCAAACGGTAAATTCCGTCGCTTTCTAGTTCGGACACTGATTCAAAAAGATAACACAGACAATAACTTTTTTTAAAAAGGAATTTTATACAAAAGAAACAAGAAAGAAAGGGATAGAAAAGATAAAGTGTTGCAAATTTTAGTGTAATTTGCGGAATTTTATCTGAGAGAGAATCCGAAAAACAAAGTTCTTTGAATTTGAGTATCTTTTTTCTTTTTAGTTTTGTCGAAATGTTTCAGTTTTCATTTAATTTTGAGTCTTCTGAAAGGTTGTTTTTTCGGCAGAGTTCACGAGTTGAATTTTATCTTTTAGTTGAAATTTTCTTTTAATTTCAGTCGAGTCTTCTGTAAAGTTATCTTTTCAGCAGAATTCTCGGGTTGAATTTTCTTTCAGTTGTTTAACTTCGTAGAATTTCGGTAGTCGACTTTCGTTTGATTTTGGTTTTATTTCTTGAGAAGCTTCTTGTCTGTTTGAAATACTTATCGGCTGTTTAAGAAGCGAGTGACGAAACCTTTCTGTCGGCTATTTTTTCCTGCCTTAACTGTCTGGTTCCCAAGTTCATACTGAGGGCCCAATAGTAGTTCTTGACAAATAGTCCGAGGTAGCTTTTTGGTGCCGTATTGTCTGGAATTACTTCTCCCTTTTCCACTCTGACCGAATCAAGTGTCGCACGTGGTCAGTTAGATTCCTTGCTAGAAATAAATATTCATATAAATGTGTTGACAAGGATTTTGAACAGGTAGATACTTTGAAATCATAATATAATAACGGAATTCTCATAGAAATATTGACATTTAAAAAAAAAAACACTCTGTATATAAAAAAAAACCCATTAGTTCTTTCTTAAAATCATTTCATTTTTTAAAAGTGCAGATTAAGTTATACAGGGTGGAACGATAAAATCATCGCCCTCGAAAAGACGACATGATTACATTTCCGTTTTATGAAAACCGGTTTTCTTTTTTTGTTGCAGACCATCTACTAGTTGGCCAGTTGTGTACAAATCCCAAGAGCGATAGGAGCCTTCTATCATGTCTGAAAGTGACACAATGTTCAACGGGCGAGATCGAAGATACACCGTTGTACAACTCATGCTCTCTACCGGTCCAAGTTATGACAACAGGACCATTCCCGCACCCTCAAAATGCAAATCCGGACGGTTCAACGCTTGAGGGCACAGCTCAACGCATCGGACGACCCTTTGGAGGTGGTGGAGCGGAAGGACTCCGCCAGGAAAACCCAGACCAAGGAGCTCATCGAAAAGGTCCAGGCAATCATTGAAGAAACTCCCCAGCTGCCTATTCGGCAGATTGCCAGAGATTTAGGCGTCTCACACACAACTGTGAATGCATGTGTGAAGGAGGACTTGAAGTGTAGGTCCTACAGGAGCCAGACAAGCCAGATCTTGACTGAGAAGACAAAGAACCTCAGGCTAATCAAGTCCGTCAGTCCCCACTCCTTCCCCGACCTGAACCCGCTGGACTACTTCGTTTGGTCATACGTCGAGAACATCACCAACATGACCTCCCACAACACCAAAGCCAGCCTGATCGCTGCCATTCGCCGAGCTCCCGCCGGCGCTTGTGGGAAAGGCATGCTCCCAGTTCCGGATCCGTATCGAGGCGGTGATTGAGGCTGAAAGCGGCTACATTGAATAGATGTCAGCTCTACTATATAATCAAGTTTCCTGAATTGATTTTTTCAATAAAAGTTTTAAAATAAAGCTATGGTATTGTTTTTTTTTTTAGGACGACAATTTTATCGTTTCACCCTGTATTAAACCTCTCGATGTAGGGCTAGGATTCTCATGTTTAAAAATTGAAAGAAAGAATAAACTTCCATGATACTAGTGTAATTGTCCCTAACCAAAATGTTTCACAAAATCTAAAAACAAAAAAAGAGCCACGCGCGTCATAATTTCAAAAAAATAACTTTTTCCTATTGTGTCGCCAAAGAATTAGTGGGTTTGAATTCCAGAAACTACCTTCAGACCTCAGCTTCTCCAGGCTAAACCAAAATATCAGTTCCGAATTTCACAACAACCAAGTTTTATCCTCAAAGGAATTTAGGACTGACACGTAAATACGCAATCAAAAATATTAAAACTAATTACGTACACTGTACACATACAAAATACTCACACAAAACACACTTTGTGAATAATTGTTTATTACCAAAAAACAATGCATAAAATAAAAAAATAGAAGGGTCCTGCTTTTTCCAAAACTCCGCAGTAGACGAGTTCGTTTCATTTGCTTTCCTATATTCTTTCGCGTATCCTGTTTCAACTTAATTTCCTGTTATTTGTTTTCTTGTTTGTTGGTTCTATCTATAATCAATTTCAACACTAAGCTTTTAGTTACCGGAAAACTCTCCTGCTACAGTTTGTTATGTACTCGATACGCACGATTGACTAAAATTGACGCCATCCTACTAACATGCATTTTATTATTATTATTTTATTATTATTTTATTATTATTATTATTATTATTATTAAAAAAATGTATTGCCAGAGTGTGATTTCTTCCCTTTAAACTAAAAATAGTATGAAAGAAAGCAAAGAGAAGGTGAAATTTGTTCGTTGCAAAAACGGGAAATGGCAGCTGAGAGAAGAGGAAAGCTGATGATTCTGAAACGAAGATGTTAAGGAGAGACAATCAATTGCAATTGAGAGTTAATAGCTGAAGCCAATGGACGGTCAGTGAGATTGCTGTGGTTAAGACGGCCGAATTGGCAGTAGTATACACTATAGATCAGGGGTCCCAATACGCTTCCAACAAATTACTTTTCTATTGCACAAGGAGGAATAATTTTCGTGATGTAATGAAAGATGAACAAAATAATAGTTTTACTTAAAGCTTTATTGAAATATAACACAACTGTGGTAGTAATTTACGAAGCTTTTTGCTTCCATGTGTTACAAGGCCGGATGAATCGGGCACCCAATGAGACTCGAACTCACACGTGAAGGTTTGCTAGTCTAGCTTGATAACACAACTATGATCAGTTAGCATGGAGGTTTCAGTAAATATGTAAGTGACTGATTCAGGGGAAGACAATTATTTTTGCAAATCCGGCCTCGCTCCGGGGTAGGGTTACAATATACAATTATTTTTTATTTCACTACACGTGACTAATATTTTCCCGAAATTTGATAACTTATACCTCGCTTTTTAATAATACTTATAGTAAAATTTATTGAAATTTACTCATGAAATACAATAAAAGGGAATAAAACGAAATTTATCAAAAGTGAAAATGGAAAAAAGGTAATTTTATTTAAAAAGAAAACAAAAAAACAAAACAAATAATAACGGAAAATTTGTCCCTCTACATTTTGTACTAATTCAAATATCCCGCTTATTATCATATACGTATTCATTTTAATGAAAAAAACAAATAGCAGCTCATCAGTTGTAATACAGATTAGCATTATCAAAATCATCATCATCATGTCGTGCCGCCAGCACTGATATCCCTGACCCTCTCTCGCCACTTTTCCCTATCGTTCATCGCCTCTGGCAGGTCTTCTGGGCTATATCCCGTATCCTTACACAGCTGCTGTATGTTATGTTCTAGCTGTTCGTCCTGCTTTAGCTCGGCCATATGTGGGGGTCCATAGGAGTAAATCACTTCTGAGCTCGTCCCTGCTCCTCCAGCAGTGTCCTGCGTGCCTGGTTCGTCTAACTTGGATAGTTTTCGTGATCGGAGGCAGGTGGCCGTATAGATGGTGCTTTGTGGGATGTTGCCACCAGGACTTGTTTAATATTGCTCGCAACATTCTTGTGTAGTTGCTGTCTAGCTTCTTCTCCTGCCGTTTTGTTTGCGTCCAAGTGGTGCATCCCCACAGCGGTTATAACAGGTGGAAATCACGTCTCCTCTCTCATTTCACTTTGGCCTGCAGTGCCTTTACACTCATGACATAGTGCCTTTTTGAGTCATTGAGTTGAGACCCCTAAACTAGACGGTTGAGTGAACAGCAAGATATGCTCAAATCTAGTCACTCTTGGATATGATGGGGCACAACCTTAGGGTAGCAGTTTAATCTTGAAGGCATTAGAAAAATAAGAGCAGTCTATCTGAGATGCTCACCTGGAAACAAACAATTGAGAACTAGAAAGCCTTGATCAATTAGTATAATTTACTAAAGCACAAAGACTATAAGGAAAAAAAATAAGAAAAAAGTAAGAAAAAAGAAGAAATACGGAGAAGACAAATAAGAGAATCCAGAAAGAGAAGAGAAGAAGCGTAAAGAGACCAGAAAATTCAAAGTAAAGGTAAATAATCAATTTTTTTAAAAATTGTCACAATTATTTTCCTGAGTTGATGCCAAAATTAGATTATCGTTTTTGTATAAAGCATAAACTACTTCCTGTCTGAAATAAATAGCCATCGATGTTGCATTCTGGGAAAAAGGAATTTTCTTATTACTATAAAAAGCCTGATTAATGCATCGTTTCCTGCAAGGAAAGAATACTTTCCCAATCTTGAATTTTCTGCTTGGATTTGTCTATTTCAAATTTTGCCCTTTCTTGGTTTAATGTTGAATTGGATTGTATAATCTTTATTGACTTGGAACTTGATACTAATCATTCGTGAGTTAACTGGAACAAAGCCCCCTTTTCACAAGTTTATTCTCTACATTACCATTTGATGATTCCTTTTCCCACAACATATTTATCAAAAATAGTCTGTGGGTATGAAGACCCCCCTCTCTCTTACTGTTTCTTTCTCTCTTTTTCTCTCTCTAGTTTCTCTTTCTCTCTCTCTCTCTCTTACTGTTTCTCTTTCTCTCTCTCTCTCTCTCACACACACACACTCTCTCTCTTTCTCTCACTTTTTTCCCCTCTCTCTCATACTCTGTTATTCTTTCTTTCTTTCTTTCTTTCTTTCTTTCTGTTTCTCTCTCACTGTTTCTTTTTCTATTTCTCTGTCTCTCTCTGTCTGTCTCTGTTTCTTTCTCTTACTATTTTTCTCTCTCTATCTCACTCTTTTTTATTGACGAAAAATTGCAGTATAAAGGTGAGCAACATTATCTCATAAGTATAATACTGGTCTTATGTTTGCTTTCAGTTTACCATATGGGATTCATTTGGATGTGAAGTCTTTCACTGCCTGAAATAGAAAAAAATTTGTTTTATGGGCAGTGAGACGACACATAACTTCCTGATGAGTTAGTGAAATTAAATAAAAAAATAAAATTTGTTTGCTGACCGATTAGATCTTCCTTACTTCATTTTAAGAACCTGGAAAATCAGCTTCCTTAATCCCCTTCTCCCCTCTCTCTCTCTCCCTCCCCCCCATATATATATATATATATATATATATATATATATATATATATATACACAATAAATAAAATTAAAAGAAAAATGAGGCTTTTAAACTTTTCAGTTAGTAAACAATTTTCATACAAGCATCTCATACTGACTTATATGCACATACATAGTTGATTGAGACATACATTAACTTTTGATAAGAATTTTGAAAATAAAATAAACATTAATACTAGCTTCTTTTGTATTTTTTATTTTTTTTATTTTTTATTTTTTTTTACAAATTTTGTTGTATGAATAGTTTTATATAAATGAAACCTATTTTATTTATCTAAATGTCTTTCTATCATTTATGATCATTTACGCATTTGTTCAAAGTACATTTTAGCCTCTGCAGGAGATACAGTCAGTATCCACCCGCAGGGCAATTTATTCCAGTGAGAAAATACCCTAAATCAACTTAATAACATCCCAGTATAAAATTTGCACATACCAAATCCTGCTATTTTCTATATAACATGGATTGGTCCACCTTTTTTTTACAACACTAGTAATACACTGAAAGTGTTCTCTATTGAGGGTATGCCATAACCTGTGGTAGTAGCACAGTTTATGAAAAAACCCTGGGTATGGTATAGCTTTAATACACCATGCATGATAAAGACAAAAATCATTGAAACATATGTGTGACTCAAATGGCAGATTTGAGTGTCAAGATCAACAGGTTCTTCCTTGATGGTTAATATGGTGGATTCAGTCATTATTCTGAAAATATTTGGTACTTTGTGTGTATGTGTGGGGGTAATAGTAATCATTGTAGGAAATGGAATTGACAACCTGAGTTCAAATCTTGAACAAGACTGTTCGCATTTTACTTTGTGCTAAGGCACTTGGGAAAGGAATGAATCCATCTCTTCTTACCCTGGTAAAAAGCAGTTGTAAACTGCTGATAGAAATATTTGTATATATTGTACTACAAGACAAAGACTTGCAGATCAAGCAAGAATAATACTAAAGGAAAGATGGCTGGAATAATGTAAATATGGGGACAGGTAAATAACAAGTAAAAAATCCCTCAGTAAGAAGATCTCCTCACAAGAGACAAACAGGTTTAGTGGGGTTTTTGTTTGTTATTGCTTTTAGGTGAAGAAATGTATTCTTGTACGTGTGTATTATTCCCTCGCTAAGTGTTGTTGTGAAATAAAGGAGGATGAAGAAGTAAGAAGATGAAGATACCGTTAGCTTTTACATGAAGGTAGCATGGAATAAAGAGTTTACATTTATGCTGCAAGTCTCGTAGGAAGGAAAGAAGTAAGTGAAGGATTTGAAGTTATGATAGAGTTGAGAAAGCAGCGCGTGTTGTTGGACGTGCGGGGGAGATATTTTCGCCATGGTTTAGCAAAAGTCGTGTTGGCTGTTTGAGGAGAGAAACGTTGAAGTCACCGTGAGTTTTGTGATTCTGGTTGTTTCGGGGAGAAGCGTGAATGTCTCCAGAAAATGTTGCCCAGAGGTGAAGTAGTCGCTAAGTGTCGGAGCGGAATTCGGCATCGCAGTCGACATAGCCAATTTTGGGGGTGACGTAAAGTTGTTCCTGTGTGTGGCGTATGAATTTATCTAATTCATATTCAACTGGGAACCCTTGGTCTAAGAGAAATAGACGCAAGGGATCCATAAATTAGATAACTTCTCTCATTGTGTCCATGCTGTTATTGAAGAGCAGCCAGTGAGACGTCTGCACTGAACAAAGTTGTTCAGCCAAAGAGGGTGTTTGACGGCTTTTCCCCAGTTTGTACTGCCTGGAAAGATGCTCCGGGTTGAATAGGATAAGTCATCTTGATTGGGTGAAATTATGCGTCGAATTAAATTACGCGCCAAACAAAAATGCTAAATTTCTTGCTGCTACACAGGAATAACGACAAAATGCTGACACCCATATCACAGAATCCATCTCCACTAGCACTACAGCAAGCTTAATATAAGATCAAAGAAACAAAGAGGAAATTATAAAGAAAATCATGATTGAAGAGAAAAGAGTTCTACTATCACAAAGGAATTAAGACTGGGAAAAATTAAATTAAAAACAGAAAAGAATAAATTATTAAAATATATTTTAATAGATTACATCAATTTGAACCATCTAATTTATACACAAGTAGTCATAGTACTAAATTAGGGTCCCACCTATGGGTCAAATCGATAAGGTTCCATCTATAGATCAAATAGATCCATTTAAGAATTAATTATACATGATAGAACCTCTTAAGGAATAAATATACAAAAAATAGATGAAAGTACAATTAATGCAATTCCCTAATTTCTAGGCACAAGAAAAACCTTTTAAAAACAACTACACAAAAAATGAGAAAATAAACATACAATAAATGCAGTTTCCAAACCTTTAGTCGTAAAATAACCCTAGACAGGTTGACATGCTGTTAAGATCAATCACTCAATCAATCAAATGCTGGATGAGAAATAAGACTGGAGGAACAAATAAAAAAACTATGAGAAGGTGAAAAAAATCTAAGGTAAGGAAAACATATGAAAACATAATGAAATGAAACAACTGATAAAGAACAGCAGCCAAAAAGACTAGAATAAGCAAAAAGATGTGGGCCAAGTAAAGCAGAATAAAAATATTGACACAAAATCTAACAATAGAAGCAAAATTGAACATTTTGCCTGCCGAAAAAAAAAGATGAATAAATAAATGCAGATTCTAACATAAAGTAAATAGAGAAACATGAAGAGTGTAACTGAAATGAAATACTTCTAGAACAGAAGAAACAGAGATAAGAACTAAACTGAAAGGCTGTTTGATTGGTCAATATGAAGAATGAAGAATAAGGAATCAAAGGAGGACTGAAAGCTAAGATTGAAAACCTAAGAAAATTAAAAATTGGAAGGAACTAGTCTGTGATAGGATTTATGGATTCTGATTCATGGAATTCACTTTGAGTCATAACTGATTAATTAAACAACCATGCAAATGCTTATAAGATACAAACATTCCTGAATGAATTACAAGGAAAAATTACTCTAATCAAGAAAGGCAACTTGCTGTCATTTAGAACCCAATTTATCAACTTTTATTGGTGCAAAAACTTGTAAAGGGAGTAATTTCACCATATTAACAAATGGTATGTGCATAAACCAGAGTCTATCCTTGAAAATGAAATGCATTAAATTCTCTGAGATTTTCTGATACTAATGGATCACCCAATCTAGGCCAGAAGACCCTACCTAGTTCTAATAAACAAGAAGGAAAAAAATTGTCAGTTTGTGGATTTACAGTGCCAGCAGACCACAGAGTGAAAGTGAAAGTTGATGATGAAATGGACAAATACCTGGACCTTGCCAGAGAGTTGCAAAAACTATGGAACATGAAGGTAACCGTAATACCAGTTGTAGTTGGGGTTCATGGAATAGTTCCCTAAGAACCTGGAAAATAGACTTGATAAATTGGGGATTTGAGAAAAAATTGAAACCATCCAAACCCCAGTACTATTAAAGTCAGCTAGAATATTTGGAAGAGTCTTGAATACATGATGTGACTTGCTGTCACTCAGACACCTGTGAAAACCCATTATCTAGGGTTGGCGTGATAAACTTGCAAAGAGTAAAATAATAAATCAAAATTTACCTTTCAAAAATTTTTCTCAGTATTTGTTAGTTAGTAGTATTTTAGATCATTCCATATCTGCTTCCAGCTAGATTGCTGCCAGGCTCTTATTTTGTATGGTCCTGTCACAATATCGCTTGGTACCATAGGACCTTCTCCCCAGGCACTACCTCCATAGAAGGGTTATATCTATTGCTTGGTACTTGAGGTACCCTAAAGAGGAATGCTGAGGGGATAAAATATTTTTGTGATGACAATGTCAAATTTGGCTTGGCTGGGTTTCAGATAAATCCTTAGTCCTGTAACAATCATATTCATTATGGAGGTGCCCGTGGTGTAATGGTTATCGTCGTAGAAAATGGACACAGCGACACGAGTTCAAATCCTGGACGAGACTGATTGCATTTCACATAGCACTAATACCCTTGGGAAAGGTATGAATCCCATTATTCTCCCTCCAGCTATGGGTAAATAGTAGGACAGACTGGGTCCTTCAGCCTTGGTGAGGCAACTAGTCTAGGAAAAGGAATACTCTGAATTCAAACCTGTTAAACTCCACTTAAAAATTGACCTTGTGTCATATCCTGCCTGAGCAGAGGAGTTGGTAAATATGGTAACAATCATATTCAAATAAAATTGAGAAAAATGTAACCAAAGGAAAATATTTGTTTTATTGTTAAAAGAAAATATTGAAACTAAATTGGTGGGTAGATTATTGACTGGAGAAAACCATTGTAGTGGAGGAGAGTCACCATGCCATAGTGGGTAATGTGCTAGACTGAGACATCGTAATAACTGAGTTTGAATTCCAGTTGCACTACTGCATTCACTTTCAGACTAATAACCTTAGGAAAGGCATGAACCCCCTTATCCCCCTAGATATGGCTTAAATAGAACCACTAAACAAAGAAACCAAACCAAACCATTGAAAAAGATGAAAATTTTAAATAATGGAGAGAATAAATCAGCTTTCTACAAAGATTCTGTCTATCTATCTATCTATCTATCTATCTATCTATCTATCTATCTATCTATGCCTGTTTCTATCTATCTATCTATGCCTGTATCTATCTATCTATCTATGCCTGTTTCTATCTATCTATCTATCTATGCCTGTATCTATCTATCTATCTATCTATGCCTGTTTCTATCTATCTATCTATCTATCTATCTATCTATCTATGCCTGTTTCTATCTATCTATCTATGCCTGTATCTATCTATCTATCTATGCCTGTTTCTATCTATCTATCTATGCCTCTATCTATCTATCTATCTATGCCTGTTTCTATCTATTTATCTATCTATCTATGCCTGTATCTATCTATCTATCTATCTATCTATGCCTGTTTCTATCTATCTATCTATCTATCTATCTATCTATCTATCTATCTATCTATGCCTGTTTCTATCTATCTATCTATGCCTGTATCTATCTATCTATCTATGCCTGTTTCTATCTATCTATCTATCTATGCCTGTATCTATCTATCTATCTATCTATGCCTGTTTCTATCTATCTATCTATCTATCTATCTATCTATCTATCTATCTATCTATCTATCTATGCCTGTTTCTATCTATCTATCTATCTATCTATCTATCTATCTATCTATCTATGTGTGTGTGTGTGTGAAAGAGAGAGAGAGTGTATTCATAGGTATTTTATGACTTTCTAAAATAAAAATCAGATCTTGGCTATGACACATACTAAACTGCATCTAATGGTGAGGCATCAGTTCTGGAGATCTAGGGAGAGTGGAATACCTCTTTAGTGCCATTATTCCCAGGTCCACTCTGATCCGGAGGGGTAGTACCTGTTAGGGTCTCATCTATGAGTCAAATAGATCTGCTTAAAAATTATTCATATTCAATAGGACTGTGTACCAACAATTACACAAAAAAATGTAAATATGTTTATACAATGAATGCAATTCTCTAACTTCTAGGCATGAGAATCCTGAGATAGACTGATATGCTGTTAAAACCAATCAAAAGTTTCTAGCTTATAAGAAACATTTTTATTGAGAGTTTTTAGGCTTTTTACAGTGTTTGAAGATATTATTTCTTATATCTAACAAATAAAATAAAACAGTATCTAAAAATTTAGAATTGTAAATTTTAAAGTCTACAAGAATATAATTATGAATTATTAAAAAACCCATATTTTATATGGATTATAACAGGGTCATTTATAAAAATAAAAGTAGAATTAATTTTATCAATGTTTAGGATAATTATTTGTATTTAAAAGACATTTTATTTGTTTTTATCAAGATGGTTTTGCATTTATTTGAAGTTCTCAGATACCTTTAAAAATACTTAAAAATAAATAAATATTTACTATGGATATTCAATATTTTTATTTTCCTCACTTATAAAGTAGTATTAACCTAAATTTAAAAAATAAATTTGGTTTCCAAATTTTTATTGGTTGGCCTGCTAACTGCTGAGATGAAAGAGATTCCCTCATAGCAAGACACTTGCTTGTAACAGAGAGGGTCTAAATGCATATAGAGAGGGAGGAAGCTATCTGCCTCTCATAATGATTACCAAGAGGGTGGGTTATTGACACAGGGCATGAAACAAATACCCTATTAAAACAAGGTGGACAGTAGAATATAAAGGGTGAGAGACAAAGTCCATTAAAAACCTTTTAAGGCATAACTCCAACAATTCCTTAAAGCTTGAATGAAATTCTATCCACATCATCATGGCACATGAAGATGTATCTAGGACCATTAGAGAAAGTCTTTGTGGACTATATAATGATGTGATTATTGGGAGTAAGAATGGAACTTCTATGTGTATGTAACCTGTGAGGATAGGAAGATTGACCAAACAGACAGACATTTGATGAATTATAAGAATAGCAGTGCTTATACATACCTTTTTGGGGTTTGGGCAACCTTTGATATAAATTCCCTCTTTTCAGCAACTCCACACCTGGTCAGAAGAGACAGAGAGAGAGAGAGAGAGAGAGAAGGAGAGAGAAAGAGTTAATTTTAACAGTATGTAAACCCATTTAGGGTTATTTTATGTCTGGTGGTTAGGGAATTGTGTTCATTGCATGTTCATATTTATATTTTTTATATACTTGTTTCTTTATTTGTTTTTTGCATATGGTCCTATTGAATACGAATTATTTTCAAAGAGATTTAATTGACCAATAGATGGGACCCTGACAGTTACAACTAGTCTGGGTTGCAGAAGACCTGGGAATAATGGCAATGAAGGAGTACACCATTTCTCAGAACTGGAGCCACACCATTATGCTATGACTAGGACACACCTTTTGGGGTAGGTCTTACTCTTCTACAGAGGATACTGTCCGTGTATTCTAAGCCTCACTGACAGAGAGAGAGAGAGAGAGAGAGAGAGAGAGAGAGAGAGAGAGAGAGAGAGAGAGAGAGAGACTGGGCTTTTATAATGATTATCAAGAAAGTGGATAGATGTTATGAGATGGACACACTTTTACTGTGACAGGGACAGTAAAACATAGGGAGTGAGAGACAGATCCCACCTAAAACCTAAAGTGAGCTGGCATGATAAATAATTCCTGAAAGTTTGGTTGAAATCATAATCTGCATTGATGGACAGACACTTAGCAAATTCTAATATGATATTGCAAAATTACAATTATAAAATGAAACTACTTTTTTTCAAATTTAGGTCTCTATATTTTCTATTCAGTATTATGTATCTCTGATGATTTTTACCCCATTTGGCCGGGGCTGTAGAATATACTGACTGCATCTCTGTAGAGAGGTAAAATTCCCCAACAAGTGTTCAAGATATGACATTAAACCATCAATTGGTGAGGCTCCAGGCTTGGAGATTTGAGCAATATGGAGTACCCCTTCATTGCCTTTGCTCTCAGGTATACTCTAACCTGGAGTAGTTGCCCCTGATAGGGTCCTATTTATGGGTCAAATAGAAATATTTAAGCATTTGAATAGAACAAACTGTGTGCAAACATATGACAGATGTTAAATTGTGACTGTTATATAGCAATACTTGAAACCATTAAACTTTGTGCAAAAAAGAGTTCAGGCTCATTTAAGAATGTTATCTACAAAATGTGTTTACAAATCATATGTATATTTGATATATATGTATTAAGAGGATTTGGTATTAAATAACCTACAATGGTTGATGTGCCATAAACCCAACCAAACTAATCAAATGATTTTATTGATCTTTGCTGTTTTTATTTTAATATTTTTTGGTTTATACATTCTTCATAAATTGTTAGTGGGTGTCTCTTATACTGCATGCAGTGTGAATAGAACTATTAGCAGGTGTCTTTGGTCACGTCATACCAAAGACTTTAAAAATGGTACTTGATACCTCCTTGCTTAACACTCAGCAATATAAGGTATGTATCAAGGGTAAAGAGAAAGGAGTAGCACCCTCCCCTACACCTCTGTGTAATAGCTCATCGAAAAGGGAGCCTTCTGGTTACCCTTGACTAAGGTCGCCAACAACTTACATTATATGAAATGATGCAGGTTATACTTGTTGTTGTGGAAAGAACCAAAAGTCCTATCCACATTATCATGGCACATAAAGATGTCTACAGAACCATTAGAAGGAGTCTCTATACATCACGTAATGATCGGAATATTTGGAATAAGAGTGGAGCTTTTATGTGCAAGTAACCTGCGAGGATGATAAGATTGGCCATGTGTGTTAGCTGATGATGTCAGGAGGAGAAGGTATAATTTGTGCCTAAGTTCAGGGCCTATTCTATATACTGGTCCATCAGGCTGGAAAAAAGAAATTATATATGGTTAAGCAGAGGCTCTTCAATGTGTTTTAGTTCATCAAGCCAAGCTTAGCCAAGAGTCTGTCGTGTGTTAGCTAGTGATATCATGGAAAGGGGATATTATGTGTATGGATAGGTCTTGGGCTGAGCTGTGTGTGTTACCTGCCTGAAGCTTCTCAGAAAAAGAGGAAAAGAATGAAAAACTTTTTCCGGGTCATTGACTATGCTACTCTTCAATTGACCAAATAAGTCACAATCTGCTCACCACAGAGACTGTACAGTAGGCAGTTTGTGATTCCATTTTTTTACGATGATGAAAAGTGTTATAAGTCATAACAAGAGTAGACTTTGGGTATAATGTCAGTGCTTTGAGTTCAAAATACTATAAATAATCTTTGAATGACTTTCTTCTGACTTCTGATATAGAACCCTTTAATGATCATTATTAGTTTTCCTGAGCATTAGTTTTCATACACTGTTACACTTGGCCTGCATAAGTGTTCATTTTTTAATAAACTTTTTTTTAATCTAATTAATTTTCCATATTTATTCAATGTCTATCATTTTGATATCATTCTCAATATGACCCTTTTTCTTTCTGTACGAAATAACAGTAACACTGGAATAAAAAATACAGAATAAACTTTTCCTGATAAAATCCATAATAGGAGAATGGAAGTCAGCTTTCAGAAAGTCTAGAAAGGAACAGTCACTATATCCTGATTGTGTATTGGCCACACAAGACATACACTTTACTTAAGAATGGAAACCAGAAAGTTTAGAAAGGAACAAGTCACTTTATCCTGGTTGTGCATTTGCCCAACAAGACATAACACTCTACCTTATCATATTTACCCAACCCCTCCGCTTGGGCAGGATATGACCCAAGGTCAGTTTTTAAGCAGAGTTTAACAGGTTTGAATTCAGAGTTTTTCTTCTCCTAGACTAGTTGCCTCACCAAGGCTGAAGAACCTAGTCTACCCTACTATTTACCGATAGCTGGAGGGAGAATAATTGGATTCATACCTTTCCCAAGGGTATTAGTGCTATGCGAAATGCAATCAGTCTCGTCCAGGATTTGAACTCGCGTCGCCATATCCATATCCTGCGACAATAACCATTACACCACAGACACCTCGACCTTATACTCAAAGAAGAACAACAACTACAATGTATTGCATGTCAAAAACTGTACACTGATAAACATTTACTCATAGTATGTAGAGATTTAGCTCTCATTAAACAACATTTTTTCAAAGCAAACAATATGAAGGTCCTATTCGAAAATAGTGGCATGGATGACGTTTTGTTTTTCTGGATACCAAAAATCATTAATACAAACATGATCCAGAGATCTGGGGAGTATGGATTACCCCTTTATTGCCATTACTCCCAGATCCACTTTGACTCATAATGGTATAGCCCAGTCTGCTGGGACTGTAGATTACACTGACAGCATCTCTGTAGAAGGGTAAGACCACCCAGTGTGTATCCTGGATATGACACTAAACAATCTTATGGTAAGGCTCCAGGAATGCTGGAGCTTTAGGGAATGCGGAGTACCTCTTCATTACCATCAATTCCAGGTCCACTTGGAGAGGTGGTATCTAATAGGGTCCTATCAATGGGTCAACTGTTTGACATTTAAACTGAGTGCAAACAAATTACTTATGCTAATTGAATTGTTAGAAATAGAACTGCTTGATCATTTAACTGTGAGTAAACAAATGTTTGATGTTAAATTGAATTGTTAGTGATTGATTGCAATACTCAGAACCATATAACTTTATTGACTTATACTAAATTGAATTGTTGGAAATAGAACTGTTCAATCATTTAACTCTGTGTATCAACAAAATGTATTTACAAATCATACATTTAATATATATGTAAAAACAGGATTTGGCATTTAATAACCAACAATATACTATAAATCCAAACTAAACCAAACTAAACCTCTGATAGGTAGACATGCTGTTAAAATCAATCAATCAATCAATCAACCTTTTCTTTCATATGTGCTCTTTTAAGATACATTTACTTGTTTCCCCTCAATGACTTTCTGTGTTCTTCAAGTTTGATTTTTGCCTAGTCAGTGGGGCTTAGAATTTGCTGACTGTATCCCCTGCAGAGTAATAAGACCCCAAAAAGAGATGTTTTAAGTGTGACACTAAACTGCATCTGCCATTACTCCCAGGTCCACTCTGACTCAGGATATGATCCATTATGGGTCAAATAGATCAGTTTAATAATTATTTTTATTTAAAAGAACCATGTGCAAAAAAAAAAAAATATCAAAAAAACTCTTCATAAACAACTACACAAAAAATGTACAATGAATGCAATGGAGGAGGTGCCCGTGGTGTAATGGTTATCATCATAGGAAATAAGCACAGCGACATGAGTTCAAATCCTGGATGAGACTGATTGCATTTCACATAGCACTAATACCCTTGGGAAAGGTATGAATCCAATTATTCTCCCTCCAGCTATCGGTAAATAGTAGGGCAGACTAGGTTCTTCAGCCTTGATGAGGCAACTAGTCTAGGAGAAGGAAAACTCTGAATTCAAACCTGTTAAAACTCCACTTAAAAATTGACCTTGTGTCATATCCTGCCTGAGCGGAGAGGTTGGGTAAATAGGATGAATGTAATTTCCTAACCCCGAGACAAAATAACCCAAGACAGATTGACAAGCTGTTAAAATCAATCAAATTTGATTAGGTCAACTGGTTTTTCTGTAATATTCTAGATTAAGATAACAAATAATAACATTTAGTTACTTTGGGATTGCTACACTTTAGAGTCAGATCTACTTTGCTAAAACTACCAGCATATAACAGCTGATGGCATATTGTGCATCATTATAATCAATAATATGAGAGCCAAGTGAATTGTGAAAATATAGAAGAGGTTTTAATTTTTTTTCATGAACACAGTAGGGTCATTCCAATATTCAATATTTTCTGAATTTTTGCATTTTTAAGAAATTAAGGAGGAAAGTAATTTCCCATCAAATGGGTTTTGGGTGTTTTTGTTTTATGTCTACTACTCCAAGCCAATTATAAGAGTGGAGTAGATTGAGGTATTGAAAGATTACAGTTAGCATGTTCTAAGCTCTGCTGACAGAGTGATTGAATTGAAGAGAATATACCTAAAATACTCAATATAAAATTAGATAAAAGATTAGGAGAAAAACTAAATTAAGGCTGTTAGATATTTTCAATATTCACAATAGACATTTTTATAGCAGTTGCTATTATCCAAATATTTTTTGACAAGTTTTAACACATTACTCACTGAATCTACAATTCAATAGTTTGATTTAGAAATACTACTATGAATTACCATTAAAATGTCTGAATTAATCTATTGAAAGAATTTTGCCATTTGAATTTCAATATTTCCCTAAAGTATGACTTAATAAATAGCAATATTAAGATTAACCTAAGTTTAATCTAGTCAGACAAAGGGTGACTAATAGTAGATCACTACTCTTGCTTACTAAATCTACTATTTAGTTGTTAATAGTGAATATCTTACCTATTTCTCTAAGATGCTGCACATTCTTTAAATTCACTTTAATATATCACATCAAATCATCTAGAGAACTTTAGATAGGATGATTCCAAATTTAGTTTAATAAATATTTATTTACTAAGCTTAGTTGTGGCTCAAGGCTGGAAGTATGGGGCACCCAGTCAGAAATGAATTTACTAACAATGGTCTGTTAATCTTGCTTACTAACCACAACATCATGTTAGGTGCCATTTGGAATTCACATAGTTATTTACTAAGCTTAGCTTAGTTGTTGTACAAAGCTGTAAGTATAGAACATACAGTGAGAATTGATCTTGCTAACAAGTGTCCGCAAATCTAGCTTGTTAACCATTACATCATTCTGGGTACTCATGTGAATAGATATTGCTATTTACTAAGCTTAGCTTAGTTGTAGCACGAGTGTGGAAGTATTGGTTTAGTTTGGTTTCTTTATTTATTGGCATACCAATCTTTGTGGGTTATTTAATGCCAAAGCAATTCATGTAAAAGAACAGTAGTGGTACTATGTAATCTATAGCTGGGGGTTCATACCTTTCCCAAGGATATTATTCTGAAAGTGAACAGAATTGCACGAATGGAGTTTAAACTTGTTTACTATGATATCACAGTGTAGCATGTTAGCCACTGTGCTATGGGGAATCCCACCAGGAAGTTTTGGACACCCAGTGAGAATTAAACTCACTAACATTGGTTTGCTAATCTAGCTTACTAACCGATACATCATATAAAGTGCCTATCAAATTCTAAATATACATATACATGAGTACCATCTTTGATAAGTTCAATCTTCTTTAGAAAATTCAGAACTGATAGCACCATAGAACTGGTAAGTATTTTTATGTAATATGAAAGTTAATGTAATATTAAAAAAATCATGAAATAAAACAGTTGAATATTATCAGAATTGTTTTTTGAGCCTCATAATTTTATTTTTTTAAGTATTTTTATGGTTTGTTGATGAGTATTTTTATAAAAGTTGATATCACTTTCTGATTAATTCATGCAAGATTGATTTTCTCAACTTTCTGGTCTACAAGAGGTGTTTATGGCAAATAGATACTACTAACAAATCCCTTTCTGACTTGCGGTCAGTCACACTAAAAGCACCGGTTCCCACTAGATCACCAAAGCAGCGATGAACTGACCCAATAGGTGACTGATCACTTAAGCAACAGTCGGTACTTGTAAGCAACCTGAAGCCTGTGAGTTAAATCTAAGCAAAGCTTATTAAATAACAAGTCTCTTTCTAAAATTTTTCTCGATATTTGTTGGTAAGTCGTAATTTAGGTCACTACAAGCCCCCCCCCCCCCAAAAAAAAACCCCGAAAAAGCAAAACAATCACAAAACACGTTCAGTTGCATCGCTGCCAGACCTTTCGTTGATATAGCCTTGGATTGTGATGAATTCACCATAGCTTTTTAGTATGCAAAATACACATATATATTTTTATTTCAAGTTCTTTACAGTAAATGACTGCTCAGAATGAGTATTTCGACATAAACAAGTTTTTCTCACATGATTATTTTTTCTTACTGAGTGCTCTACAATTAGTGGCCCTGTGTCAGACTAGATTAAGCTAAGATTAATCTTAACATAATTATTTCTCAAGAAATATCTCAGTAAATTTGAAATTTAAATGACAAACTCAGCTCTAAAATCTTTTCTACAAATTAATTCAGACATTTTAATGAATGACTTAGACTTACGCTAGTATCCGTTAATCAAACCAGTTACGTCATCTTAAGAGTTCTCGATTCATCAGAAACAATTTGCCAGGTTTTATTATTTTTGTTCAGTCATAAGAATTGTTCGTTCTTAAATATTAAACAATAACCATTAAAACTACCAAATAATTTCCCCCAATAAATTTTCAGATGAAGTTACCCCTCCCCACAAAAACAAACAAAACAAAACAAATAACAAATAACAAAACAGAGCAAAACCAAACAAAACAAAATAAATCAATCACCCCTCTCACTTCCGCAGCCTCCGAAAAGAACGCATTTGAAGTTTAGTCAATTCTATCTTTTATCAAAACTCTTAGTAACCGAGAAGTCATTTTTATAGAGGGCTGATATTTTTTCTCTGATCTGGAAAGTTCATTGTGATTTATTCATTCATTTATTTATTTATCATCATCACTGTTGTTTATTTATTTATTTATTTATTTATTTATTTATTTATTATTTATCTATCATCACCTTCATTATTTATTTATCATTATCATTTATTCATTATCGTCATAATTATTTATTTATCATCATTATATGTATTTAGTTATTCATCATCATCATCATCTGCATTTAGTTCATCATCATCATCATCTATTTATTCCTCCTCATCATCATCATCATTGATTTATCATCGTCTTTTACTGATTCGAATCATAATAATAATAATAATAATAATAATAATAATTTATTGATCTATTGATTCATCATCATCATCATCAATTCATTCATTTATCATCATCATCATCATCATCATCATCATCATCATCATCATTTATTTATTCACTAGTTTATCATCATCATTTATTTATTCATTAATCATCACCAATTTATTCATTGTTTCATCATCATCATCATCATCATCATTTATTTATTTATTTATTTATTCCTTTTCAGATTTAAAAAAAAATATGATGTAATTATTTATAAATTTAATGACTAGCCAATTTCAAAACGGTTTAAATAAGTGTTTCTGGACAATTTATGATGTAAATAAAAAAGATTTTTTTGCACATTACAACACTTAACACAGCGTATTGTTCCTTGTAACAGTTGAATTAACTTTTATGTCTTTTATTTCAACCCGACATTTACATCATCATAATTATTCTATATCTCCTAAAAATTCCGAACATCAATAACAAAAAGAAAAAAATGTAAAGAATCAAAATGGATAACACACACACTAGTGTACTGGACACGTTTACATTAGAAGTATTCATTTTAAGCGACTCTGTTTGGCTCTTCTCTTTGATAACCCCTGTAATTTATTATCATTTGTTCTTTTCAATTCAAATGTGGATACAGGATTTGAAGGACTTTAACTTAAAAAGAAATAAATAAAAATAACCTAATATAAAAATGCTATTTCAAAGTAACAAAAAATCAGTGAATAACGAAAAGAAAAATAAATTTACACAAAAAAAGAAAAATAATATAAAATTAGAATGACTCTTAAAACAATACACAGCATTCATATTAACAGGAAAACTACGATCGTACTAAGTAATCATAGAAAAGCAGTAGTATGTATATAGTTAATAGCAGTAAATTTTGGGAAACTCCCACTGAAACGCCTCAGTAAGTGCAGCATTCCTTAAGAGGAGAAAACCCTCATCGGTTATGACGTAAAAAGAGGGGGAGGAGGTGAAAGAGGAGGTTAAGGAGGTGAAAAAAAATCTATGCTGCTTGATTATGCGTTCTCGATTATTTACGTTGTAACTGACACTAAAGCGTGTTACCTTATGAGCTGAGATGAAGCAATATCGGGATTTTCTTTTTTTCCCCGACTAGATTAATTCTTTTTACGTGATTTTCAAAATAGATAAATAAATAAAATAAGAACAAGTAATAAATGTCTTATGTTTAATTTCATCAGTAAATAAATCATAAAAAGTGGATATATAACAATAATTCGTATGTACTATGTCATCGGTCGGATTCTGAATGTGAACCATTTTTACTTTATGAATGAATGTAAATGTGTACTGTACACTTGTGTGTATGTAGTAGTATACTGAACTGTACGCCTACATGAATAATGAAAATATTAAACATTTTCTTTAACAAAAAAACAAAAAAAAAAACCTACGTTTTATTTTCGTATGCATGTGAACAATACATTAAGTTTAGAAAATTAAAAGAGAAATATATGGTTATATAGTTATAATATATGCTACATATTTACAAATGGAATTCCTTGAAGTAGGGAATATATTAAGTGCTGATGACATCAAATGATATTTTTAGCATTTGACGGTATTCCGAATTTATTATGCTTTATATGCGCATGTGCAAGAAAAAGAAACCAATCAGCAAATGAAAATTCCATGACGTCATTTGTTGGCACGGAAGTTTCCCAATAAACAATGACTCAATAAAGAATTATGAATTACCTGAATTTTTTATATCATTCAATTCCGAAATGTAGTCATTAATAAAAGGTTATCAGGGAAGCAAATCTACAACTGACATTAAACGGGTTACCGGGTACTACAGGGTGAATAGGATGGTTTTATTTATTCATCAAATTAATTGGGGTTCCACTTAAAAAAAAAAAAAAAAAAAGAGAGAAAAGGATGAATGGAATTTTAACGATTTGTTGATATTCTTTCTTTTTAATTGATAATCATTTTTTAAAAATATGTAATACATATATATCGTACATTGTACAATATAAGCTTAACTATTTTTTGCGTAGTTTTCTTAACCAATTGCTAATTAGTAGTTATGAAATTTATGAATATTAACGTCAGAAAGAATATCAACATTCTGTTTACTTCTAAAGAGTTATTATCGCCAATATGGGCATCTATGGGAACTTCAATTAGTTTAAAAATACACCAGTTTAAAAAAAAAAAAAATGAAATTATAAAACATTTAGAAATATCAAACAAAAAATCCTCATATGAATCAATTTTTTGTATCATTTGACATTGTCAGTAACAAACAAGACATTCTTAAATTTTTTTTTACTTATTTCATAAATTGGTTTCGGCTTTCTCTACATAATTCAAATTGGGATAATCGCTTTTCTCCAATATATTGTTAGCACTTTTTTCTTGCTCTAATAGATATAAGTAAAAAGACTCATAAGGGCTTATATATATATATATATATATATATATATATATATATATATATATATATATATATATATATATATATATATATATATATAATAAACAGCAAACAAGGATTTAGTGCTTAGCTTTTTATTCCCCTTTACTTGTTGGTAAACGAGATGTTGCAACTGAGGTTGTAAGGCAGTTTAAAACTGTCCAAAGTCTGTTATTGCACCAAATCCTTGTCGTTTTCAATAAAATATACCTACAAGAGAATCTGCTGCCTATATATATATATATATATATATATATATATATATATATATATATATATAGAGAGAGAGAGAGAGAGAGAGAGAGATAGATAGATAGATAGATAGATAGATAGATAGATAGCTTTGCAGTTAACTGATGTGCGTGGTATTTTGTGCTACTTATTGATGAATACCTAGTTTCCCAACCAACCTGGAATGTTGATGGTATTTTTGCTTACACATAAACGCTCAATTCTTTCTTCTTTTTTTTTTTTTAAATCTTTTAACCTGTTGCTATTGTTAGTCACAAGGGTTTCGTTGTTTATTCATTTATTTATCAATTTATTCATTTATTTATTTTGTGATAATAATTAACATTTTTGAGCTATTCTAGTTCTTGTAGAGGTGAGGTGATATTAAACTTAATATACACCTGCCGTGTACTGCGCGTGTATGGATGTGGGTGTGAATTTATACCTTTTCGTTGAAACAAAATAACTTTTAGGTCATTACTTATTTTTATTTGGTAACATTATTTTACAAGATAGATGTGGTTGTTTATTTCGAAATTAGTGTTGTTTATTTATCAATTTTATCTGTTTACATGTAAGTTTTGAGCATTTTGTTGTGTAAATTCTGCTGCATGGTTAAAATTTACTTGATGTAAGGGAAACAATTTGCGTGCGCACACATTTAAAGTATCAGATACTTTCATACTAACATTTTTTCTGAAAGGTTCAAGGAATAAGTTATTTTTATTTTTTTGTTTATTATTTTGTTTGTTTGTTTTTGTTTTTAAGATTATATATCATATTTGGAGTGATGAGGGAAAACTTTGAATTATGAAAGATTTCTTATAAAGTGAATTATAAACAAACATAAACTACCTATACTGATCCCGTGATATGAAGTGAATGTTGTGTGGGTGTAATGTCTCGAGTTTAACTTTCTTGTAATTTACTTTTTCTTTGTTTTTAACGGCATCCTAGCTCGTCTAGGATTATTCTATGTCTAGAGGCTAAGGAATTGCGTACATAGTACGTTTATATTTATATTGTAGTGTCTTAACACATTCATTATAACAGTAGTTTGAATATATATATATATATATATATATATATATATATATATATATATATATATATATATATATATATATACGTGGTGCCTTCAATAAGTTTCCAGACTTTTTTGTACAGGCATTTAAAATTGTCGTAGACTCTTGAAAAGACAGTATGTTATTGCTTACATCTTATGAGATGACTGACCAATTTTTATGATTTCAGTTTCAAATCAACAGCTACAGCAGGAATTCGAATACACCCTACTAAAGCCTTATTGTCTCTGCTGGTGAATTTCAAAAATGCAATCTGGACGTAAGGACACTTTAGAAGAACGATATGCAATAAAATTCTTTTTAAACTTGGAAAAAATGCCATAGAAACCTATGGAATGCTTCAGACTGCTTTTGGAGCATCTTGCATGAATCGAGCATCAGTTTTTGAGTGGCATAAGAGATTCAAGGAAGGCAGGGAGTCTGTGAGGGATGATGAGAGGTGTGGGAGGAGTAAGGAAATCAATACACCAGAGTTGATTGGCCAAAGCGTTAGGGTTAGTTATGTTGAGGTTTTAAGGGAGTTCAGGAAGAGATTCTGATTCAAATCGGCTCAGTGGCATTTCCACCAGGACAATGTCACTGAGCCGATTTGAATCGGAAGGATGGAGTTGTCACAGATTCTTTGACCAAGATGGGCATCAAGACAATCCCTCAGCCTCACTATAGTTCAAACCTTGCCCCCTGTGACTTTTGCTTATTCCCTAAGCTCAGAGGCTGTTGTTATGAGACCATTGAGGAGAGGAAACAGGCTGTGACGAAGGTCATTGACACGCTCACACAAAAGGACTTCCATGGGGCCTTCCAGAAGTTGTTGGAACGGTCCAAGAAGTGCATTGCAGCCGGAGGAGATAACTTCGCAGGGGACTAGAGTTTCATGTGTGTACTATCAATAAAAGTGCCCATACGAAAAAAGTCTGAAAACTTATTTAATGATTCCCGTATATATATATATATATATATATATATATAAGTTGGCGACCATAGTTGTGGGTGACACGAAGGCTCCCTTTTCAATAGCTACAACACCGAGGTGTAGGGAAGTTCGCTACTCCTTTTCCTGGATTTTTCCACTTTACTCTTGATCCATACCTTATAATGCTGAGTGTTAAGCAAGGAAGCATCAAGTACCATTTTTTGAGTCTTTGGTATTATGAGGATTAAAACTGTAAAAGGATTATTTCTCGCTTGTGGGGGATATTACCGCAATTTTCAAGTTCGGACACTGAATGAAAAGACAAGACAAGACAAATAAATTCTACAGCAAATTTAATATGAAAAAAACAAAAACAAAACAAAACAAAAAAAAAAAACAAGAAAAAAGGAAAGGCAGATAAAGGGATAGTTTTTGCAAATTTTGGTGTGATTTGCGGAGACTTAACTCAGAGTCCGGTTAACAAGTTGGAAAATTTCGGAGGGATGTCGTAGATTAATTCATTCGTGGTTTTCTTTGTAGCTGTGCAACAAAATTCCTTATTGTTGAAGGGTGTTTCGATATAATTTCGTGGGTTGTCTTGGAGTCGAATTTGTTCATTTTCAATGTTTGCTCTTGGAAGCAAGTGGCGATTTATTTTTTCCTTACAGTTTGAGGGAGTTGGCTTTTTTAAGTCCTTTCACTTTGAAGCCGAACTGTCCACTGACTGTTTTCTCATTAACAGTGGGAATCAATCACGAGGCAAAGATCGCGGGAATCCGGCGCCTTAAAGTCTGGCGGCATATTTCGAGTCTACACGTGTTCCATTATCAAGACCTACTGGTGTTTTTTTAAGGACATTTTCACAGAATTACTCGACCTGGGATTGAACCCCGGTTTCCCAGACAATTGGTGAACACTCTAACTGCTAGGCCAAGGTCCTTAGTATGACTCCTCTTTTTCTCTCCGCTTCCCATCTTTTTTTCGTTCTGCCTCCTCCAGAGAAAATGCTACTGAGTTTCTGTTCATATACACAAGCTACACCTTAATCAACCACTTTTCATCCAAGTGTTACATATTCGCCAAAAAAGTAACACGATAAGTATTTATTTTGTTTAATAAATGTTTGTATTGTTGTGCTGATCAATCGGTTTTGTCGTTATTACTTTGTGAATTTTATTGTTCATCAAATAATTTTCAAACTCATTTTAATGTTAAACTATTTTAAATAATTTAATCAAACACCATGATAATCTATTATGAAACCTTCTCTTACATTAGCCACACGTTTAAACTACGATATTGGTTTAATCACAACTTAGAATTCACAAAAACATTTTGGTACAATTTCTTGAGAGGTTCTTGCACACATTTATATATCAAGTATTCCTATCTAATATAAATAATTTTCAAACAGATCTATTTCAGATAAGAGAGGACCTGAGAGTCATGTCAATGAAGAGATACTTCACACTCACAAGAGCTTCAGAACTGGAGTCTCACCATCAGATGCAGTCAAGTGTCATACCCAGGACACTTTTTGTTATTTAGTAAACTTTTGGTTTGACTTCTTTGCTTAATGGTATATCAACCCTCGTGGGTTATTTGATACCAAAGAAATCTTTGCAGAAGTACAACTGTGACACTATTTGAACCATAACTGACAGAATAAGAGGTTCCATACGTTTCCCAAGGACATTGGTCCAAAAGTGAACTCAATAACGCGACTGGAGTTCGAACACGCTAACTACGATGTTACAGTCCAGCACGTTAGCTACTACGCAACGGAGACTCCCATCTTTAGTTAACTTTGTTAAGTTTATGCCTCAATTATTTATGCCTAAATTATTTAACTTTCTTCAAACGGAAAACAACCCAGATATAAGGTTGAAAAAATTATTGTTGCGCAAACCATTTCAAAGATTTAATTTGCATGTGTAAACCCAATGAAGTTTATGCAGCAGGTGGATACTTTATTATTCTGTGAAATTCTGTTGCTTTCTCTACTCTCTCATAACTATAGGATACACATTTATTCTAGTTTTAAAATAAACAATAAAAACATACTTAAGAACATTCTAGAAATTTTTGTTTTGGACAGCTGGTGCCTCAGTGAACAGAAAATATTTAGGCTCGAAAATAAAATAGTAAAATACAAATCTGATTGGTCAATAAATGTCTTCGAGCCTAAATATTTTCTGTTAGTTCACTTCCGATCTTAATTTTCTAGAATGTTCTATTCTATGTTTTTAGCTGATTGGTTGAAAAATATAAAAATGTAATTTAAATGCTAATGCGGTTTTGATCCTAAATTTCTAGAATGTTCTTAAGTATGTTTTTATTGCTTATTTTAAAACTAGAAAAAATGTGTATACTATATAACTCCATTTCATCTCTTTACTTATTTCCTTTCCCACGAGGCTTGCAGCACACACGCAAACTCTATATTCCATGCTGGCATTAAAAACTATCATAAAAATATTTCGACATCTTGGAATTTCTCTCCTTTATTTACTTTTAAAACTTAGCGAGGAAGTAACCAAACACACACACACACACACACACACACACACACACACACACACACACACACACACACACACGTTACAACTTTTCCTCGCTAAAAATAAACACAATAACATTCTCGCTAAACGTTTACAAATCATACATTTGATTACAGGATTTGGCAATAGATAACCTCATCATCATGTCGCACTGCCAGTTCGGATCACCCTGACCCTTTCTTGCAAACCTTCTTTATCGTCCATCGCTCCCAGTACGTCTTCAAAACTACATCTTGCATCAGCACAGAGCTGTCGTATATAGGTTCTAAGCAGGCCGTCTTGTCTTTGCTCGTCCATGTGAAATCTATTACAATATTTGTGTGAAAATAGTTTTTTTCTTTTTTGGTTAAAAATATTTAGTATTTCATGCATAAAATTATGAATTATGATAAAAATGAAAATAAAAAAGAAAACACAAGATACTATTTGAAGGGATTGTCTCAGGTAGAATGTGGTAACGTAGGTATTGACTTCCTACAAGGATGTGTTGACCTGAAAGTTTTTGTGTTTTGGACAGCTGGTGCCTCAGTGAACAAAAAAGTTCTAATTTTATCCATATAAATAAAGTTTAAGGAATAGAAAATTAAGTTTAATTTATTAAGCACTACGAAAACCAAATGAGTCATTCGTTGCCGAGCAATACATGAAGGATGATAATCATTAAGAAATCAGGGAAAAACGCCCCCTGCATACCAAACCATAAATTATGTCCGTTTTTTTCAAAAACCTGATTTAAGAATAATTATAATAAGCAAAAATAAACGAAAGCAAACAAAAACTGAAGATAATTGACATGAAAATAAAAGACAGAAAATTACACGAAATTTGAATTAGATGAAAACTGGTATGAAAACATTTTATTCAAAATTAAAAAAAAAATCACTAAAGATTAAAATAAAAGTTAAAACCTACATTTTTGCGAAATCAACACCAAGGCGGAAAGAAATGCTTCCTTCCCTGATTGATTAATTTTAATGTCAGGTCAACTCGTTTGGGGTTATTTTATCCCTTGATATTATGGAATTGCGTATATTATACATTTATAATTACATATTTTGCAGTTTCTTAAGTTTTTTGCACGGTTATATGATATCAAGTATTCCTGTATGGTTTAGGTATTTCTATCAAATACTAATAATCTAAACACTATCATGTGATTTCAAGTAATTATTTCTATTTAATAATAATCGTTGCCGACAGTTGTATGATATCAAGTATTCCTATCTAATACAAATCATTTGCACACAATGGTGTTGGTTTAGTTTGGTTTGGTTTTATGGCACATCTACCTTTGTAGGTTTTTTTAATGCCGAATCCCTTTTTATACATATAAACAGTTCTATTTCAAACAATTTAGTTTAACATAAGTAAACAGTTTAGTTCTATTCGACCTATAGATAGGACTCTATCAGGCGCTACCACCCCGGGCTAGAGTGAAACTGGGAGCGATGGCAATGAAGGGGTACTCCGCATTCACCCAAACTCCAGCATTGCTAGAACATAACCATCAGATTGTTTAGTGTCATATGCAGGACACATGTTGGGGTGGGGTCTTACTCCTCTGCAGAGAAGCAGTCAATGTATTCTGCAGCCCCGGCCGACTGGGCAATGTACACAATGGTATAATTTCAAGTATTTTTATCTAATACCGGCTCATTGGCCTACTGGGTAGAGTGTTCGCTAATGATCCGGGAGACATGGGTTCAATCCAGGTCGCGTCATACCAAAGACTTTAAAAATGGTACTTGATACCTCCTTGTTTAACACTCAGCAATGTAAGGTACGTATGAAGGGTAAAGTGGAGCAATCCAGGGAAAGGAGTAGCGCCCTCCCCTACACCTCGGTGTAGTAGCTATTGAAAAGGGAGCCTTCTGGTCGCCCTCGACTAAAGGGAGACAACTTTACTTACTTACTATCTAATACAAATAATTATATGGTTTCAAGTCATTATTGCTTTTTGATAATTATCATTTGTTTACTAACAGTTTTATGGTTTCAAGTAACTAATAAAAATTCTTAGTAAACCATTGAAGCTTCATGTAACTATTCTTAGTACAAATAATTTGCCCATAGTTATGTGGTATGAAGTATTTCTATCTGATTCAAATAATCTGCAAACAGATTTATTTGACCCATAGATGGAACTCGAACAGGTACAATTACTCTGAGTCACAGTGGACCTGGGAGTAATGGTAATGAAGGGACACTCCGCATTCCTCAGATCTCCAGAACTGGACCCTCACAATCAGATGCAGCTTAGTGTCATGCCCAGGACATCTACTTTATCGAGGTAGGGGGTCTTAATCCTCAGCATGGGATACAGTCTGTGCATTCTAAGCTCCCCTCACTGGGTATTTTCCTTTCCAAAGTATTTTCAGAACATTTTTCCTCCACATATATTCATTCAATCTTTCGTATAGGAAAGAAATAGTTCTTGAGAATTGCTACTTTGGTTCCTGGTGTTTTTTATTTTTATTTTTACTTTTTTTTGTTTATTAAAACCACCAATAACAAAAAAAAAAAAAAAAAAAAAAAAGATGGTGTGGGGTCCGTGAACAAGACACTGTCGTGTATTCTCTACTGTTTCTTTCTAAATTGGGAAAAGGGACATAATTCATGGTTTGGCATGCTAGGAACGTTTTCTCCAGGATTCTTAACGATTACCGGAAATTGCACATGTTCATGTTTATACTGTTGGCGGAAAATGAGTGAAAGAAATCTCGAGCGGCGGATTAACATAAAGTTTTGTGTGAAGATTGGTAAAAATGCCAGTGAAATAGCATATGGTGAACAGGTTATGAAGAAATCCAGTGTTTTTGAATGGCACAGGCGATTCAAAGAAGGGCGAGAAGGTGTACATGATAACGCAAGAAGTGGTCAACCCAAAACACAAAGGACAGATAAAATGTGGAGAGTGTACAAACCATGGTGCGTTCAAATCGAAGATTAAGTGTACGACTAATAGCAGAAGAACTGAATATGAATATGGAAACAATGCGACATATTCTTACAGAGGATTTAAATTGATAATATAAAAATGTTTTTAAAATGTTTTAAGTTGATTTTTATAGATATAAGTAAGTTTTTTTTATAGATATAAGTAAGTTTTTTATTTACTTTGAAATAATATATTCCCTAAATTTAATCTAAATGAACTCTTGTAATCAATAAAGGTATTTATTAAGAATAACGCACTTGGAATGTAGCTGCAGTAATGTTAAAATGAATTAAGAAATAAAATTGTAGAACTTACATTCACAATCCAGATAGAAATAATTTCAATCATTGTCTCATTTTATATTTATGAATTTTTATGACCCCCCCCCACCACCACGTTCAATATTAAATTATTATATTGATTTTCCTGGAAATAAGCCTCCCACCCAACCCTGCATATGGAAAGTGGTGATTTAAAAAAAAAAAATGGTGAATTAATTTGGGTTAGGTTTAGTGTTAGGGTTGGAGTTTAGGATCAATTACCAAATTTATATATAAAAACATTACTTTCATACTGAAATTTCATCATGTTTTGGAGTGGGTATTTGTCCCCTTTTAAGATTAGCCTTTTCAAAAAGCTTTTGTGTGTGTATGTGTGTAAAAGTTCATAAATAAAAAGTCTGTGACTGAAACTTATTCTTATCAGAATTGGAAATGTAAGTACTACATTTGTATATAGCTTTTTATTATTATTATTAATACTGTCACAATCATTTTCCCAATCTACTTCTCTAAATGAATACTTAAATAAATTGAACTCATGCAATAAGTACGATTATTATTTGTGTATACTACACTTTCATTTTAACACACACCACTAACTTTTGACTATGCAATTCTGGGGGAAAAAAAATTATTATAATATGCACTGACTTTTAAAAATTTGTAACAGTTGTTTGCCAATGGCCCAGGAGACCAGGGTACAATCCCAGGTTGAGTCATACCAAAGACTTAAAAAATGGTACTTGATACTTCCTTGCTTAACACTCAGCATTATAAGGTATGTTTTAAGGGTAAAGTGGAGCAATCTGGGGGAAGGGGTAGCGCCCTCCCATACACCTCAGTGTAGTAGCTATTGAAAAGGGAGCTTTCGGGTTGCCCTTAACTATGGTCGCCAACTTTACTTACTTAAATTTAACCTAAATTTAGCATTTGTTCAACTTTTTATTGGTACATACTGACTAAAAATGAGAACTTATTTAGTTTACATTACGTTTTAAAAGACAAGATTTACACTGTAGTTAAAGCAAACAGATATTTTCACTCAAAAATGCAGCAAGCTTGGAGAGAAAATAAGCTGATACTGGAAGAAACAAAATTATAAACAAATATTTTAGGAGATTAGTTGTCTAAATTTCTGAGATGAAGCTTGATGATTTTTATCATTAATAGTTTTTCAGACTATTGTCTTCATCTTTATGGTTATTTTCAATTTCAACTCCTATCATCCATATACAGTAAAGAAAGGAATAGTCCGTTGCTTACAACACCGAGCAAAAAACATTAGTAGTGATACTGATGTATATTAAGAAGAAATGATTAGTTTGAGACACACCCTTTATTATAACAACTACTCAGAGTGCATAACATCAGCTCTTAGATAGGTGGATAAAGAACAATACCTGCAAACTCACCACAGTATGTCTGCCCTATGTCAAAGGACTAGCTGAAAGGATCCAAAAGATATGTAGTCCATATGACATCAGGACAATATTCACAAGTGGTTCAACTCTCCGAAGATATCTCTTCCATGTCAAGCCATCAACGGAATTCAACATGATCAAGAACTGTATTTACTCCATCCCTTGCAGTTGTGGTAAAATATACAAAGGCGAGACAGGTCGCCCACTAAAAGTAAGGCTAGAAGAACATTAGAAGGCAGTAGTATGAAGTGAGATTGAAAAGTTGGGTATGGCAGACCATATATGGAAGGAAAAGAGAAACCATCTGCCCTTATGGGATGAAGTTGAAATAATTGATAGTGCTGAACATTAGAGGATTAGACACCTTTAGGAATCAGCACATATGTTGGGCTAAAATGACCTGCTGAGTAGACCAAGTATAGAGATGAATACAATATGGGAACAATAATTAAAAAGGCTAGATAAAAAAAAATCTGAATCTGAGCACAGGTAAAAAAATCATACATAATAGTAGTAATTCTAGTCACGTAAGAACATTAAGTTTATAAGTCCCAAAAATTCACTCTCAACTGTCCAGCAGGATACATAGCATAACGGTTACAGGCATTGGTTCCCTAAGCTTCTAAGGAGACAATCATCTGCAGGTTCAATCCTGACTTCAGGTGAGTAACAATACAGGAATACTCAACACTTGTACCCAGTTATGGCAAACGGAATCAGAACAGGCAACCCCTGTGGATTCAATAAAGGACGTAGTTTGAAGTTTCATGTAGGTTCCGTTCCTGAGTTCGACAAACACCTGAAGAAGGCTGGAGGGCATATCAGCTGAAATGTTGTGGAAATAACAATAAAGATCAAGACAATAGTGCAAAAATCCTTAATGATAAAAATTTCAGGAGATATTCTTATTGAATGGTGTCAAACACATGAGGGTTGGGTATAGATATAACATACTTTTGGTCATACCATCCCAAATAGGGTGATGTGGCTGATTGGTTGGTTGGTGTTTTATGGCAAATCAACCCTTGTGGGTTATTCAATGCCAAATTCTGTATTTATATATATGATTTGTTAGCAAATAGTTTGTAGGTAATTCTATTTTTAAACAAGCCCATTTGTTTCCACTTAAATGGTTTTGAGTATTCCTATCCAACACTTATAATTTTATTTAATATTAATCATTTGTTTGCACTCATTTAAATGATTTCAAGTATTGCTATTTAACATGATTCTATCTCTCAAGTATTCCTATGTAATATAAATAATTTGCATACAGTTGGTTTCTTTGTTTAATGGCAAATCAACCTTTGTGGATTACACTGATCTGCAATGTTTTTGAGGTTGAATATATAATAGCTAATTTTAAGGCAGTTTTTTTACGCCAAATCTAAAAATCCTACTCATTTTTTCTAATCAGATCAAATTTTTAAGATACAAACTCTTATTGAAATGTATAGAACAGTATCATAAATATTTGTTTTTTTGTTGAATGCTAAATTTAGGGCTGATATATTCGCCAAAAGCTTTCATTGTGCTATAGTAAACTGAAAAATACACAAAAGAAGCTATTGATGGACTTCAGGGACTTCCTCCTGTGCTTGGCACCCACTGCATCCTGTTTCAAGCACCAGCAGTAGCCAGTGAGAAAGTTTACATCTCAGTGGCCTTGATAGTGCTCTTCCATAATATGAATGTCTGGTGAAAGTGCTCACCCTGCTCTTCACTTAGATCTTCAGAGTTCTTTGGAAAATAATCCGAGTGTGACCGCAGAAAGTGCAGTTTGACATTCGTGCCCTGAGCTATGGAGATTCTTTAGTAGCTCTTCAATTTCCTTCTCATATTCCACACTTCAGTTGTTTTCCAGGAAGTTTATAACTACTGACATCAGTGACTTCCAAGCAAACAGTTCAGCTTTGCTCCTTGCTTTGTCAAACATTGGGTCCTTCATGAGTTCTCTTATTTGAGGGTTGTCAAATATACCAGCCTTGAGTTTCTCCATGTGGGAATTTTTCCTGGAGAAAAGCAAACCCACTGCCTTCCTTGTCCATTGCTTTCACAAAGTTCTTCATTACTCCTAACTTGATATTTAAGGGTGGAAGCAGTATTTTGTTCGGTTCGAAGAGAGGGTGAGACTGAATGTTATGCAAACCAGGTTTTAACCCTTGTCTTAACAGCCACTCATCTCTGACATAATGTTGTTTTTCAGCCCAGCTTCCCTAGAGACACAGAAAACAAGGATACTTTGTGTTACCCACCTTGGAGCCCTAAGGCCAATCCAACCACCTTAAGATCTTCACAGATCAATCATTTGAGTTCCTGGTAGTTAACAGCAGATAGCAAATGATCACTGTTGTGAGTTTCTTTCATTTTTACTGAATGCTCAATCTGTTATAAAATAGCCAAGGGATTTCGGTTCATGCCTTTGAGTTTAGTTAGGCTGAGAACCTTTCGGCTCTGCACATGGGTTAGTTAGGTGCAACATTGAAGCAGGTGTTAACGCGGGTGAGCGCGGGCGGATGGAGGTGTCACTTAGATGTCATAATAGTCTGAAACAAACCGAGGTGACAGGGTGTGGGTGATGTCACGCACCGGAAGCGCGCGGAGGTTTGTGTGAGAATTTGAAGAGAGAAAGAGTTGGGTACTAGACGCCAAACGAGAAGGATCAACTTTTGGAGCTCGCAGGTGCGAGGCGAACGTGCGCTCTATGGGGGCCGCTTGAGTTGGGGGCCAAATGAATAAGACAGCATAGAAGATTGTGTCTCTCCTCCTTACGTCGAAACCTTTAACTCAAAGTTAATAAAAAGGTTTCGTACCTGAACAAGAAGTCATTATGTGTTTTTGAATTCTGAGATTCCTATGTTCTATCGTAATCAACATTCGATGTCCATTTCACCCATTTCGCACATGGCCATATTCGTGAATATGGCTATGTAACAAATCGGGGTAGATAAAAAAACTATTCCCATTATGTAGAAGAACTGCTTTGAGACTTCTGCTGGATGAGTCAATAAAAAGTCTCCATTCCAGTGCATCATACTCAATGTTATTGCAATAAACCAATTGTGACTTATTCTGGAATGTGAAAAACTGTCTTAATTCCATCTCACAGTCTTGATACCAGTAGAATATTGTTCCTGGTGCCAACAGATATTTCTCCTTGAGACATGAACCCAGCAGGTGTGCAGACTCCTTTGAAAGGCTCAGGTCTCGTGTTAGGTCATTGAGTTCTGTTTGTGTCAAGGGTACTGGCTGGTCATCTTCTTCCGCATTATCCTCAATTTCAACAGTCATGTCACTTTGTTCAGAATCAGAGCTATGTTCCATGTTACCATTTGGCTTAGGAACCAGAAAGTCTAGATCATAAGGGATTGGTCTTATGATAGAAGGAACATCAGAATATTAGACATGGCGCTTGTTCTTGCAATTTATTCCTTTTAGATTTATTATGCAGAAATATCATTCTACAATATGATCTTTTCCTTCTCTCCTGACCATTGGAATGGCAAATGCCATACTTTTCCATTTATATCTCCTCCAATCCCTCAAGTTCTTCACACATGTTATACAGCAAATGTGGGGAGTGAATGGCTTATCCTGATCCCCTAATTTGACTCCAAAGTAATTGTGATATGCCTTCTTCATAAAGTCAGTGATTTTTGCTTGATGGGTAGGAAGAAGCTCATTACTGCAGATATAACAGAACTTGTCTGGATTATTCTTACTCTTGCAATCCATTCTTAGTTGTTGGCAACCATAGTCGAGGGCTACCCAAAAGCTCCCTTTTCAATAGCTACTATACCGAGGTGTAGGGGAAGGCGCGACTCCTTTCCTTGGATTGCTCCACTTTACCCTTGAAATGTACCTTATAATGCTGAGTGTTAAGCAAGGAAGTATCAAGTACCATTTTTTAAGTCTTTGGTATGACTCAACCTGAGATTGAACCCTGGTCTCCTGGGCCATTGGCAAACAACTGCGACAAATTTTTAAAAGTCAGTGCATATTATAATAATTTTTTTTCCCCCAGAATTGCATAGTCAAAAGTTAGTGGTGTGTGTTAAAATGAAAGTGTAGTATACACAAATAATAATCGTACTTATTGCATGAGTTCAATTTATTTAAGTATTCATTTAGAGAAGTAGATTGGGAAAATGATTGTGACAATATTAATAATAATAATAAAAAGCTATATACAAATGTAGTACTTACATTTCCAATTCTGATAAGAATAAGTTTCAGTCACAGACTTTTTATTTATGAACTTTTACACACATACACACACAAAAGCTTTTTGAAAAGCTTGTCATTGACACTTGACACAGTACATTAAAATCATTTTAAGCTGAGAGATAAACCCTGCCCCCTCTAGGTATGTGGGTGTTAGCGAGTAAGGTGGTACACTATAGTTGGGTACACATACAACTTTATATGCTATACTAAACAGCAGGCACCCATGATCAGCTGTGAGAAGTAGAGTGCACTGGCTTTTGAATAAGTGTTATTATTGTGTATAACTTGTGAAGTATTCAAGCACATCTTAAAAATCAAACCTGACCAAACACAGTTAATAGTAATTTTGAACTCAGCATAAAATGGCAATCATATGTGATTTGATAAACCTTTAACCTTTGGAAAAAAATTTTTTAATGCGGGCCAGTGTTATTTAATGCCAAAGCCATCCTTGTAGAAGAACAGCAGTGATTCTGTTTAATTCATAACTGGGAGGATAAGAGGATTCATACATTTCCCAAGAATGTAAGTCCAAAAATGAATGTAATAACGCGACTAGAGTTCAAATTCACTTACTTCAAGACCGCAGTCCAGTACTTTAGTCATTACACCATGGGGACTCCCTCTAGCTGTATGGTTTCAAGTAACTAATAATAATAATCCTTGGTAAATCATTGAACACTTCTATTTGATCCATAGATTGGACCCTAACAAGTAATACCACTCTGGGTCAAAGTGAACTTTGGAGTAATATCACCGAAGGAGTAATTCACATTCCCCAAAACTCCAGGACTGGATCCACAGCATCAGATGCAATTTAGTGTCATATCCATGACTCTTGTTGGAGGTGGGTGTCTTACTTCTCTGAAGAGGTGCAGTCAGCATATTCTACATTCCCAGCCAACAGGGTGGGGCATACAGATGGAAGAAAGTTAATTATGTAATTCTTGTGTATAATACACACTCCCAACTTTTGGGCTGAAAAATCTGGAAAAATAGTGTGTCTTATGCACAAATAATTTCTGTTATAAAAATTTTGATTTGTGGAAGATTAATAATAAATGTATATTTCAGATTAAAATTTCTGTTAGTTAATTCTTATAAACAAGATTTGACTGGTACAAAATCTTTGACTGAATAAAAATTTCTTTTAATTCTATTTTGCTTTTTAAAAAGAAAGATGTACTAAAAATAACTGGAGATTTTAATGACTTTTACGTGTCTACCTTAATTTGTATTCTCTTTACATCCTCTACTAATTATTTTTTTGTATATCAATTTTTGTTAAACCTTGTGCCTCAAGGTATCTATATCTTATAATATTAGTATAGTATCATATGTAAATGAGATACTGCTATAAAAGTTGTATTGCCTCAAGTAAAGTCAGTTGCTTTGTCTGCTACTAATTGAGACAAAATGTCTATTTCCAAAGACAGCTTTACTTCATAACAACTAGGTTGAGTCAAAAGTTTTTCAATATTTTGCTAGTTTATAGCATCTATATCATGTGACTGAAGCAGTTTAAACATGGAAGGTACCCACTGTGGTTGGTAGTATTGTGGTAGTTGGTGTGCTGATATGTTGTGCAGTTCTTTACACCATGTGTGATTTGAAAGCCACGCAGATTGTGTACAACATAAACTAATTTGGAAACTTATTCATTATGATTTCAAACTGGGCTATAATGCTGCAGAAGCAATCAAAAAGATTTTTTGTTGGTTTGGTTTCTTTGTTTAATGGCATATCAACTCTTTTTAGGTTATTTAATGCCAAAACCATTCTCCTAGAAGAACAGTACTGGTACTATTTAACCCATAGCTGGGAGGATAAGGGGGTTCATACCTTTCCCAAGGGTATTTGCCCGAAAGTAAACGTAATAGCGCGACTGGAGTATGAACTCCCGTACTACAATTCTGCAGTCCATCGCTTTAACCATTACACCACGAGGACACCCCCTGCGTGTATATATATATATATATATATATATATATATATATATATACTATTTAACCCATAGCTGGGAGGATAAGGGGGTTCATACCTTTCCCAAGGGTATTTGCCTGAAAGTGAACATAATAGCGCGACTGGAGTACAAACTTGCTTACTACAATTCCGCAGTCCATCACTTTAACCATTACACCACGAGGACACCTCCTAGATGAGGAAGGAGTGAAGGATGAAGATGCAGTTGATCACAGTTCAGTAACCAGAAGATTCAAGAAATTTGGGTTAGGTTGCAAGAAACCTGACAATCAGACAAGGTCAGATAGGCCTAAAACTGTGAATTTTGAGGCTGTTCACCAAGCTAAAGAAGCAGAATCAGAGAGTATCATTTGAGCTCAGCATCTCAAAGTCCAGTGTAGTTAGTCACCTTCAACACCCCAGCAAAAGCATCTAGAGCTGCCGAATTGTTCTCTATGTTACCAAAATATTGCAAAATTTTTGACTCACCCTTGTAATTATGGGTTGGCATTAAATCTGCAATGTTCTAGTTGAAAATAAACTATCATTTTCTCAGTTTTAACTTGGACAATCTAAGACTACTTGCTTATGTAATCTTATATTCTCTTTGGTAAATTATTTTATTAGCATTATATTTCAGCATTACCTTTATTAATATTTCCTTTTCAGGTGTGATAATACTGTGGCTGAGATGAATGCATATTTGCTGTTGGCACTTTTGGTCAATATTTAAATTCAGGTAAAGACTGGGATTTCAAATGCTGCTTTTCAAGGCATGCAGGTTCTTTCCATCTAACATATATAACATAATCTTTGTATTTTCATTCTCTCTATTTGGCCGTATGTTATACTAAGTTAACAACATTATTAAATAGTAAATACTAATGGAGATGCTCATGGCATAGTTATTATCCTACAAAGAGGACTTGGCTATCCAAGTTCAAATCCTAGATGAGGTTGTTTGCATTTCACATAGCAAAAGGTATGAATCCAACTACTCTCCTTCCAGCTATGAGGAAAGAGTTAGGCAGACAAGACTCTAACCTTGGTATAGCAACCATTCTAGGAGAAGGAAAACTCTGATTTCAAAACAGTTGTAACCCTGGAATGGGCTCTGCCAGGCTACTTTTGTCCCATAGATGTGATATGAGTTATGGGACCAGTAAGTAAGAGAAATACCAATACCTTTGTAGTAACAGGGCTGGGCTATAGAGGATTATATCTTCAAATTCAAGTTAGAATAATTATTTACAATGTTTGGTCTAAAATAACTCCAAGACAGCACCTGATATCTACATATAGGACTTCTTATTTTACCAAGAAATCATAAAAAAATCAAAAAATTTCGAATTTGTCTCATCTATTTAAAAAATTTTCTTCTTTTCTGAGATTATTGGTAATTAGTATACAACTAGAAAACTTGTTTCTATTATCATCATCATCATGTTGTGCCACTAGCACAGATATCTCTGACCCTCTCTCGCCACTTCTCCCTATCATTCATCTCTTTTGGCCGGTCTTCAGGGCTACATCCCGTATCCTCACATAGCTGCTGTATGTATGTTCGAGCTGGTCGTCTTGCTTTTGCTTGGCCATATGTGGGGGTCCATAGGAGTACATCACTGATGAGTTCGTCCTTGCTTCTCCAGCAGTGTCCTGCATGTCTGGTTCTTCTAATTTGCATAGTTTTCGTGATGGGAGGCAGGTGGCTGTATAGTTGGTGCCTTGTGGAATTTGCTCAAATTATATAAAATGTGGGTTTTACTTGTCAAATTTTAAAAAATCCATCTTTTTTCAAAATTATTAAGCTCTCGACTCTTACTTTCTAGCTATGTATTAATTGTCAATTTATTGTTTGTTTAAAAAGATATATATGGTATAAATTATAACATATTTTCTTTAAATTTTGATGATTTTTTGGTAAAATCAGGGGTCCTACAAATAAATGATAAGTAGTGTCTCAGTTTTGACCAAAAAGTTTTTTTTTGTTTTTTGGTGTTTTAATGGGCCGATATTTATTTGAAAAATTATCGTCATTTGAATTTGAAGATATGAACCCCCCAAAATATGACCCCCCACCAAAAATATGACTCCCCCACCTAAATAGCCTCTATAACCCAAACTGTAATAGTTACTGTAATTAAACTTTATTTTATAAGAATAAAATTTTTCTGTGAGATTTGTTTTCACTGTTAAATTTTACCCCTGGATTATGGAACAAAAAAAAAAAAACAGACAAGTAGCAAAAAATTTTTTTTATTAATTTCAACTTTTCTTTGAGAAATGATGTTACAGTGTGCAGCCAATTTGCTGCTCTAACAATTTTTGTGTCTTCAGATGCAGTGGTTTCTCTCTTGCGTTGGAACTGTCCAATGAGAGAAAGCATGTGTCACGGATGCAATAAAATCAGCCATTACTTTAGAGTCTGCCGTTCAAGGCCAATACATACATCCGCTTCAATATGTACTTGCTACTGTTATAGATAATTCTGTATGCTTACCAGAAAAAGTAGCTTCTTGCTTTACAGTAGCTTCTGCAAGAATTCTAAAACAAGCCACAATTTTTATATTAATTGGAAAAAATGAAGCTACTGCATTAATGGACACAGGTAGTTCTGGATCTTTCATTTCATATGATTATACAAATAATATAATTAAAAAATAAACCCTGCCTCGAGGACTGCTTCCATAGCCTCTTCATTGCTGAACACCTTATTGTGTTAGTATAGCATTTATTCTAAGGCTAACAGCAACAAATAAATGAATTAATTCTTCGTTTAATTCTAACAATTTATTAACCAGCACATGAAACAATGAATAACAATATGCAGTCCTTCCTGTGAATAAAGTTGAGTTTAAGGGACTTACTGGCATGGTGAAGAAGATATCTGGTATCTTACGGTTGTTTCTCTAAGAGCTTTTAATGTCACTGCCTCACAGAACGCCTGGTGGAATCTATCTGATTGGATTTTGGATTTTTGTGCCAAAACTTCTGGGCTCATCGCGTGATTAGTATATCTAATTACAGAAAGCCTCTCCCTCACTCACTCAATAGACAGGAATTATCATTTTACTGACCCAACAGCCTCATTAATCAATTTATTAGGTGAGTCCTATTCAAATATTCAACTTTCTGTGTTACCAGGCCTTTGCTGTGACGTTATTCCAGGTTAGCATTTTATGAACCATCATTCAAGTGTACCCTTTTAGTGGGCCTAGAAAAAGTCTCATCATCTCTAAATCTACTGCTTGCAGTGTGTCATCCATTTCAGTAGACAGCCCTTCACTTTTCTCAAACCTTACCCCTAATTGCAAGCCCATTTTTACTAAATCTAGAAGGTTTGGAAATGATGACAAACACTTCATCCAATCCAAAATAGATACAATGGTTCAGGATGGGTTGACTAAAGACAGTACATCTCCCTGGACAGCCCAAGTTCTTATTGTCTCTAAGGAATGCCAAAGAAAAAGACTCGTGGTTGATTACAGTCAAACTATCAATAGATTCACCAAACTAGATGCATACCCTTTACTAAGGATGGACGATTTAGCATTGGAAATCTTGCAATACAAATTTTACGCTTCTTTAGATTTGAAAAGTGCCTATCATCAAATACCTATTCGGGATGAAGATAAACAATATACAGTCTTTGAAGCTTATGGAAAGCTGTACCAGTTTTGCAGGGTTACTAACAGACTGACCTGCTTTCAGAGAACAATTGACAATATAATAAAATGACACAACCTATGTGGTACCTATCCATACGTTGACAATATAGTGGTAGCAGGTAAAACACAGCAGAAACATAATGAAAATTTCACTAAATTCAGAAACATTTCTCTATTACATAATCTCACATTTAATGGGAAGTCTGTTATATCGACCGAATCAATTGACTTTCTGGACTACACTATATCACAAGGAAAAATAAAGCCGTATGCAGAAAAGCTGCAACCACTAAAAGAACTACCAATCCCTAAAGACAAGACAGCTTTATGTGGAGTTATTGGATTATTCTCATATTACTCTCAGTGGATTGTCACGTGATATCCTACTGGGGGGAGGGAGATAAAATTACTACTCCTCGTGTTTGAATTAACAGTATCAAGCCATCAAAGAATGACCTTAAGAAAGAATGTAGGTCACAGGGGAGACCAGATGTTTATACTTGGTGACCTCACTCGGGTCGCCTGACACAAGAAGGTAGAAACCAAATGATTGGCTGGGACCCTAAAATGGAAGTGGGGACTCCTTCCCGTCAGCGGAAATAGATAGTAAGAAAGTTAGTTATTGGACAGGGCTTGTGGCAGACAGACCAAAAGCCAGTACTCCGGGTTAAGAAGACAAAAGAATATCTCGGACACGAGGGACCCAAGTTCTTCAAGCCAGTGTTAAAAATAGCATAAAGTCTATTAGCCCGTAAAAGAAGAAACATTCTCCACAGGAACTCCATCAAAGAAAAAATAGATAAGTAAACTTTGGGGCCATTTCTCCTTATACCCAATTTTGTATACCCTCTCTCTCTCTCTCTCAATTTGAAGGAAAACGAAAGAAAAGAGAAGAAGAAAGACATTTATGTTCAGGGACTGTTCATTTATTATATATTTGACACTTTGAAGGTGTATATCAATGTCTAGTAAAAGATTCATGTATTTTAATGTTCCCACGTGGTCGAAGTTGTTATTTGCATTGTCTTCTACGAATTTGTTACTTCATGTTTCTTTTCCAGCTTCACGTCGCCTTATGTTATCTTGCTTAAAATTGTCCTATAAATTCCTTTAAAATATCACACGGGAAACCGGAGTTGCCGACTACTATAATATAATATTATTACGTCTCAACCTAGAGGTCCATATCTTCCATTGTCTAGGGGAGGAAGTTTAGTGGCCTTGGTGGGTGTGTGTATAGTGTGAAATTTGGAACCCCTTGCCAGCGGTGGTCAGTCTAGCCCTAAATTAATCCCCCACATAATATGCCTGAGAAAAAAACTCTGAACAAGGACTTATTCTACAAGGGATCAAGTGCCAACCTGCCCCGTCTTCACACGTGCGAAAATAAAGTCCCGTTTTGCGATTTTAAAGAATTTGCCGTCACAGGATCCTGAAATTCTCCAATAAAATCAGGCCTCTGATTATTACTGACAACATCCCTCTCAAATAAAATTCCTTGAAAGCATTCAAAGACCTCAAAGATGAAATTGGAAGTTCTCTACTGCATCCCATAGATGAAAATATCCCTTTGATAGTGGAAACTGACACCTCAGATACAGCTGTTGCTGCAACACTGAATCAAGCAGGTTGTCCAGTTGCCTTTTCCTCATTTACTCTAACCCCAACAGAACGTAAACATGGTTCAGTCAAAAAAGAAGCTTGTGCCCTTGTGGAAGCCATTAATTAGTGGTTCCACTACCTGTCTGCTTGACGATTCACCATAGTCACTAACCAACAAGCAGTGTATTACATGTTCTACTTTGAGAAACTGGGAAAAATTAAGAATAATAAAATCCAAAAATGGCGGATGGAACTGGAGTGCTATGATTATGACATAATGTATTGCCCAGGTAAAAGTAACATCCCTGCTGATACACTATCAAGGATACATTGTGGAGCTATGGTCAGTAAAGAAAAGCTATGTTAGCCCCATGTTAGTTTCTGTCATCCAGGTATCGCCAATTTGGTCCACTTCATAAAAATTAGGAATCTTCCATATTCTATAGAAGAAGTGAAGAGAATATGTATTGAGTGCTCTGTATGTGCTTGCTGGAAACCTTGGTTCCACTCACCAGATTCAGCTGGCCTAGTCAAGGCTACACAATCTATGGAACAACTCGGTATGGACTTTAAAGGACCTCTTCCTTCCAACACTAAGAACCGGTATATGTTAGTTGTGATAGACAAGTACTCACACTTTCCTTTCACCTTTGCATATCCAAATATAACTACAGACGTGGTGATCAAATGTCTAAGTTAGCTATTTGCAATGTTTGGAATACCCTCCTACATTCACACTGATCATGGATCCTCATTTATATCCAAGGAGCTCCAAGATCACCTTACCAACTTAGGCATAGATACCAGCCGGACGACTCCATATAATCCTCAAGGTAATCAACAATGTGAATGCTATGATGGCAATGTCTGGAAACATGTAAGACTTACTCTTGCTTCTAGAAATATGCTGGAAAATCAATGGGAAACTGTACTTCTTGAAGTATTACATTCAATCAGATCTCTACTGTGTACTGCAACTAATGCCACCCTTGAGAGATTTTTTTCATATCAGAAGTGATCTCCAAGTGGCCACTCTGTACCCTCCTGGTTAGTAGTACAAGGTCCAGTACTATTGTGACATCATGCTAGTACAAATAAATATGAACCTCTAGTTGAAGGAGTGCAATTAGTGGAGGCAAACCCACAGTACACTGATGTATGTTTTATTGATGGAAGAGAATCAACTGTTTCCATATGTGACTTAGCCCCAATGTGGAATATATCACTAAGTAGATGGACAATTGACAGCAGCACTACAGAAAATAGGGGGAAAATCACTTCATCAACCAAATAACAACATTCTACAATAACTGAAAACAACATCACAGAAATAGATAGAAACAACCATGTAGAAGCAGACGTGATGGAAAGCCACCAACTGTCAGCTGAAACTGAAAAAATTACACCTTTTCCAGAAACCCCTGAAGTACTGAGGTATTCTACCCGAGAGCGTTGCAAACCATCTAGATATCAAGAACTCTAAAATAAGTGCTTTATTAATCAGTATTTGTTAAATTAAAATTAGATAAAAATATATGTATATATATGTATATATATATTATCTCCCTTTTTCAAGAGTTGGAACTCAATTTTATAAGGCTGGGAGAATGTCATATTCTTGCTTAAATATTGTATTGCCTCCCTTTTTGAACATTGCATGAACTTTTCTTTTAATATGTATTATCTGCCCTTGTTCAGGAACTCTTCAATAGTAGAACCGATCCTTGTTTGTTGAACATTAAAGCCTTATGTCTTAAGGTAATTTTAGCTCGTCTTTTACTCATTTCAGTTAGTTTAACAGGACATGGGCATATTTTGAAACTTTAATTTTAGGGCAAATAGAATTTTGTAAAATTTGTGTGTACAAATTTATCAAAATTATGGTGTCATTTTTAAAATGGTTTTCTAGCTCAGGTATATGCTAATTCAAAGCAAAATAGCTCTATGGTTTTGAGAAATATGATTTTTTGGACTGAAAGCTTTAATAATATATCTTTATAACTTTTTCAGTAAAATTATACTTTTTATAATCAGATTTTAAGCTAAGATCCCGCAAAAATGCCTATTTTGGGGCTAAGAACACCAAAACATTTTCTGTATAACTAGAAATATGAAAACACCAAAGTAAAACATTATATAAAACATTATATATATATATATATATATATATATATATTCTATCAGAAGGACATACATGCTATCTCTTCAAAGTAATTTCATTTAATTCTGCCTTAGCAATTTGGAAACATCTATAATCAAAATTTTCTTCAAATTGCTAATACTTTGTTTCCAAAGTTGATTTTCTGTATAAATATCAGGTATATGAGATGTATAATTCCATTGTTAGAAGCAAAACTCCTAGTTAAACTGTATGTATTCATTTCATTTAGCTTGATACTACCATGCGCTACTAATACTCCTCCAATGTCTGGTTTTAGATGCAATTTTTTGTGCTTTTATGTGTATGTCAAAAGTCTAATGAATATTAAATTATTTATGAGATAGGGCTATTTAAAGGTCATAAATGGATTCCTGGTGAAATTCTGGCCCCTTAACATGTGCCTATTGTACGATTTATCATATTTTAAAATAAATTTGCAATATTCAATCCAAATATCACTAAAACTGACAATTTAGTCCCCCACTGTCACATATTACTTTAAGAAATGGGCACTGGCAAATAACCCAGTAGGGATTACATTTGTTGGAATTACATCCCTTGTCTTCTAAATAGTGCTTCTCATGGCTGCTAGGGGGCGTGACCAAGTTAAGATATAAAATGGCTCAGCAGTCTGCCTCAACAACCAGAAGCAGTCTGCCTCAACAACCAGAAGCATTCATGACTGTGTGTTTCTCAACAAGGGGTCTCTCACCCCAACAAACTTTGTTAATCTTCACAATACAACTTTCATTCTATTAAAGACTTATACCTAAGAACTCACCAACTGCATAAAACATTTCTCTATTATGTACTCTTTGAGTATTTCATGTCATTTCTGTAGTCATTCCATTAACTTTTAGTATTTCATATCATTTCTGTAGTCATTCCATTAAGTTTTAGTATTTCATGTCATTTCTGTAGTTATTCCATTAAGTTTTAGTTGGAAATATGAAACCATTATACATTTCCTCTGCTATAAGTGTCCAAATTGTGTTCCTCACACTCAAACAATTGTGGCAATGAGTTCTGGTACACAGATACTACAAATATACATCGACAAACCTTCAAGTTGTCAATACCAAAGCCCACTTGATTCTATCCCTACAACCCTCATTACTCTTCAAGATGCCATAAAGGGAAATTACTTTGAATTACACTCCAGCAATCTAATAGGTTATGGATAATATTAAAAGACGAAGCAAATAAGATTTCTATTTTATTATAAAGACATTGTAGTGGAGGACTATGGTATTGAATGCTTGAAGGTTGTCTTAGTATGTTTATTGTGTCTGAATACCAAGACTCACACTAACATTATTTGAGAGAGTAATAACGACTCATACACTTGTAGCAGAGGAAATATATCATAGTTTAATATTTCTTCTTTTAGGACAATGCAAGAACAATCCATGATTAATTGACAAGAATTTTTTATTCCCTAAGCAAATTTAATTGAATGAATACAGAAATGACATGAAATACAAAAAGAAGTACATAAAGAGGTTATGTAGAGAAGTTGAGGAATGTGGTTGAGATAGACGCCAATACAGCCAAGCTTCGTGAAAAAAAATCTCCCGTAAAAAGATTAGAACAGAATCTTTGGACAGAAGTCAGCAGAAAGGGCTAACATTCAGCCAGATTCTGGAGATGCCACTCGCCCATAAATGAAAGGAACCTGAGAACTAGCCTTGTCAAAGATAAGTACAACTTAATCTGTTTTTCCTTCTACCCTTCCTAAATATTGGAATTATATGTATTCAAAAAAAAAAAAGAAAAAAAGAAAAAAGAGAGAAACAGAAAGGATTCTGTTTCATCAACAGTAAATTAGTGGATGAACTTTGTGACATCCTTCAGCCCAGCGACTTGAGCATTTTCTCAAGTAAAAGAGAAAAAAAAAAACGAAAGAAAGAAAAAATGAGAAAGAAGAAAAGGACTGTTAAGAGACATTTGTGTTTGACACTGCCTGCTGGCTTAATATTGCCGGTACTTCAAAAAGAAAAGAGAAAATAAAAAGGAATTTGTTTCTTAAATCTTATCATTATTTGTTTGGTCATCGCCTATTAAAACTTTGTTCTATTTTAAATGCACCCTTGTGTTGAAATCTATTGGTTGTGTTATTTATCTATCGAGTCACCTTCTTCTGCACATATCTGTTTCAGCTTTGTATAGCTTTCATTAATTCTCGCTAAATGTCTTATTCACCTTAAAACATTATAAGAGAATTTTTGGAAATTTTACTACAGTTAATATTTTGTTTAACTTTGAAGTCCATGTTTTCCGTTATCCGACGGGGTAGGAAAACAAAGGACATGGTGGGGTATCAGAAAGTGAATTGGAAACCCCTTTGCCAGTGTCGGAGATCAGTCTAGCCCTAAATTAACCTCCACATTATTTGCCAGTTACCATATGCTCGAAAAAGGAGTCTTGACTAGGACTTATTTTGCGGAGGGTCAAGTGCCAGACTGCCCTTGACGTCACATGTACATAAAATAAACTCTCATCCTGAGATACTTATTTATGCCGCGTCACAATATCATAATTTGTGGTATACAAGTTGATTTTTTGAGCCTGAAAAAATCTCTATACAGCCGGGCTAAAACTGATATTCACCACTCCAACAGATTGCCACAAATATTTTTAATTTTTAACTTGTATTTGGTGAACATATTTAACAAAATAACACAGCGATTGATATGAAGAAAAATTGATAACAAGGTAATCCAAGTAGAAGGAGCGATTTATTGAGAAGCGGAGTCGACACTATAGTGTTTCGGTTCTAATGAACCATCATCAGGACTCATCCATATGAAATATCAGAGAGGAAGAATGGGTTTGGATCTTGTTAGTCAATAGGACAGAATGGAAGTAAATAATGGAGTGTAATCCAACAATATATAAAGAAAAATTGATAACAAAGTAATCCAAGTAGAAGGAGAGATTTATTAAAAAGTAAAATCAACACTAGAGCGTTTCGGTTCTAATGAACCATCATCAGGACTCATCCATATGAAATATCAATTTTTCTTTATATATTGATTACCTACCTCTCCTTGTAAAAGAACGGTTGCATCCATTTTATTAATTAGCTGTCAGACAGACAGAGAGTGAAGTGTTGTATATGAATTCCTTATTGAATAAATATACTATTCATTCTTTTTAGATAGCAGCTTTCAGAATAGAATTGATCTTATATAAAAACTCGAAAGTAAAAGTCCACTCCCCGGATGAAGACACAGACTACTTCGACATTGTAGCAGGTGTGCTGCAAAGAGACACATTAGCCCTATACCTCTTTATCATCTGTCTAGACTACATGCTTAGACTGTCTATTGATAAAATGAAAGACAATGGTTTCAAGTTGACAAAGAAGCAGAAGATACCCTGCACAAATAATTATGGATGTGGACTATGCCAATGACATAGCACTTCTGGCAAATACACCAGGCTAAAACCCTGTTACATAGTCTAGAACAAGCAGCCGCTGACATAGGCCTCCATGTCAACACAGACAAGATGGAATATGTGTGCTTTAATCAAAGAAGTGATATCACCACACTTAATAGTATTTCTCTGAAACTAGTGGACAAGTTCATTTACCTAGGAAGCAATGTCTCATCAATTGAGACAGACCTCAACATGTGACTTGCAAAGGAACGGACAGCTATCGATTGGCTATCGGTCAAATGGAAGTCAGACCTGACTGATAAAATAAAACACAGTTTTTTCCAAGCAGCGGTTGTGTCGATACTGCTATATGGATGCACAACATAGATGCTAATTAAACGTATGGAGAAAAAGCTTGACAGCAAGTACACAAGAATGTTGCACACAATATTGAACAAGTCCTTGGGTCAGCACCCAACAAAGCAGCAACTGTACGGCCACCAACAAACCATCACAACAACTATCCAAGTTAGACTAACCAGACATGCGGGACACTGCTGGAGAAGTAAGGATTAACTCATAAGCTCCAGTAGATCCCTTCGTATGGACAAGCAAAGGCAGGATGACCAGCTAGAACCTATATACAACAGCTTTGTGCAGATACAGGATGTAGCCTTGAAGACATGCCAGGAGCAGTGGACAATAGGGACGGGTGGCGGGAGAGGGTCAGGGAGATCCGTGCTGGCAGCACGACAAGATGGTGATGATTACTAAGTATTTGACTTCCTTTTATTTGCTATTATTTTATATCTCCTACTTCTAGTTGTGTTGGTAATTGGCAGCCTTACCACAACACAAAATAGGTCTAAACCAAAATTTTGAGCTAAAAATCTTGAGCTTGACTTATATGCCATATTAACTTAATCTTACAATTTATAGTAATTAAGTTTTCAATCATCAAATAAATAACCTTTACGTAACCTTAATTTGAAATTTACAAAAATTATGATAATGTATCTTAATCTTGTTGGGGGTCTTCATGGTGTAATGGTTAAAGCACTGGACTGCAGAATTATAGTAAGGAAGTTCAAACTCCAGTCGCGTTATTACATTCACTCCTGGACAAATACCCTTGGGAAAGGTAAGAACCTCCTTATCCTTCTAGCTATGAATTGAATAGTAGTACTACTGTTCTTCTAGAAGGATAGATTTGGCATTAAATAACCCATGAAGGTTGATATGCCATTTAAAAACCCCCAGATAAACTTAATCTTGGATATTTCATATTTTCAAAGTTTAGGCATAAAAGCTTCATGATTACTTTTTTGAATTCTTTAATTAATCTTCAGAAGTGTTTTTTGGAATGTTTGATGCCATTCAATTTTGTCACCAAATACTAGAGTGAGTCAAAGGTTTTGCAATATTTTGGTAAAATGAGGTGCAATTTGTTAGTTCCAGATGCTGAGGTTGTGAAGATGATAAATGACAATGGACTGTGAGATTTGTCTCTATTGCTTGGAGCACAGTCTCGGAATCCATGGTTTTAGGCCTACTTGACCTTGCTTAACCTTCAAGGTTCTTGCAACCCGAGCAAAATTTCTTGAACCATTTGGTTACTGTAACTGTGATACTATTTACCAACCCCTCCGCTCGGGCAGGATATGACACAAGGTCAGTTTTTAAGCGGAGTCTAACAGGTGTTGAATTCAGAGTTTTCCTTCTCCTAGACTAGTTGCCTCACCAAGACTGAAGAACCTAGTCCGTCCTACTATTTACCCATAGCTGGAGGGAGAATAAGGGGGTTCATACCTTTCCCAAGGGTATTTGCCCGAAAGTGAACGTAATAGCGCGACTGGAGTACGAACTCGCGTACTACGATTCCGCAGTTCATCGCTTTAACCATTACACCACTGTGATCAACTGCACCTTCACCTTTTGCACAAGAAATGTTTTTGGTTGCTTCCATGATATTATGACCCATTTCAAACTCATAAAACATAAGTTCTTTGATTATACTATGTTACCCATTCATTTAAATAAAGTTGGTCACCATAGTACACCTCAGTGTAGTAGCTATCACAAAGGGGGCTTTCAGGTAGCCCTCGACTACGGTCACCAGCTTTATTTTACTTTTTACCCATTCATCTGTGCAGCTTTTGAATCCTATATGGAGTGAAGTAATGCACAATATGTCAGCACACCAACTACCATGATACTACCAACCACAACAGGTATCTTCAAAAAGCTTTGGTCACATGATATGCACACTGCAAATGAGCACATTGCAAAATGTTGCAAAATTTTTTATTGCAAACTTTTATTGCCTAACTTTTTATTTACCTAGTATTTATTTTGATTTTGTATTTTTCATTTACTGTCTTTTATTTTTGTGACTACGACTAAAAAATGTATTAAAAACATTTTTGTGAAGAAAAACGAAATTTCCTGTTTGGTTTAGTTTCTTTCTTTAACAGCATATCAACCTTTGTGGGTCATTTAATGCCAAATCCATCCTTGTAGAAGAATAGTAGTGGTACTATTCAATCCATAGCTGGAGGGGGCGGTAAGGGGGGGGGTCACATCTCACTGAAAGGCATGTCTGAAAAGGAATGCATTAGTGAGACTGGATTTTAAACTTGCTTGATAATATGTCACAATCCAGCATTTTATCCACTATGCCATGGGGATGGGAGTCAATTTAGAGGCAGTATACTAAAGGGTTAATTGGTACATAGTGGAAACATTTATTTACTTTCAAAGTTATTGTTAAATTACCTACAAGTATTTTTAATTATTAATTTCATTCTTTTTTAAGGTGTTTGAATTAGAAACATGGAAAAACTACTTAAAAATGATTAGATTTAGGAAAATTGCTCAAATTTTCTATCTAGTGTTTAATACCTACGTGAAATTCTTTGTAAGTTTTATACAAGAAGTGATAAAAATTAGTTATAAGGTGTGTAGACTGCTAAAGTGAGTTTGATGTAAGGGAGATAAACTGTGAGTGACTTTTTGATAAAGCTGTTTGTGCAACTGTCTAAAGAAATCACTTATTTATAATCTAGTTTATAAAGAGGTTTATTTTGTGGGGGGAAATTTTGTATTTTTTTCTCTTAATTGCCCACTCATGTACAGTGAGTGGATAAATAAAAAAAAAAGTAAATGGTAAAGGGTAATATATAAAAGGTATTAGATTGGTAAAAAGTATGAGATACTAAGTAAAAGGTAAAAGATACCAGGTAAAAAGTAAACTATAATAAGTAAGGGTTATAATAGGTAATATCTATTCTATAATATATAATACGAATCAGTAATAATGTAATAGTTATTATGTACTTGACAGAAATCACTTGTTTATAATCTAGTTTATAAAGAGGCTTATTTTGTGAGGGGAAATTTTGTAACTTTTTCTCTTAATTGCCCACTCATCTACAGTGAGGGGATGAGTGGATGTAAAATCTAAATGCTCTAAGGTAAAAGATGAATAATGGGTTACAGGTGAAATCCTGCTGGTGCAAATCAAACAAACAAGCCTTGGCTTGTAAAACCTATTGTATTTATCCTTTATGACTGAGCCTTGCCTTCTAAATCAATCCAGTTCATTCTAAGATACAAAGCTTTGAAAATTTTGATGACTCATAATCAACTAGTGTTAAGCCGCACTACATGTAGCAAATTCATTATTATTCATAAAGAGATTTTGCATTTCACAATATTAAAATCTAGACCAAGTTTTCCTAAGTGTTTTCTTTGTCTTCTACTTTTGTTGGGTATATGAACTTTAAAGTTTCAATCTGACAGGTTTGATATACCAATAAACTTAATATTGAAGTAAAATAAAAATAAAATTATGGAGGCATTCATAGTGTAATGGTGACCACTTTAGGAGATGGACACAGCAATCTGAGTTCCAATTCTGGATGACACTATATACATTTCACATGGTGCTAATACCATTGGGTAAGGTATGAGTCTACTTATTCTCCCTCCATTCTTGGGTGAATTATAGGGCAACCAGTCTAGGAGAAGGAAAACTCTAAATACAAACCTGTTAAACTTCACTTAAAAAAGAGACCTTGTGTCGCTTTCTGCTTGTGGGGTGTGAGTGAAATATATATATATATATATATATATATATATATATATATATATATATATATATATATATAGTACAATTAAATGGAGACTCAAACTCGGTTAAGCCGTCATAATAAATTTATTTCGGCAGAGAATATTGTTGGTATATTCTCCGTCTCGTCAGATGACTCTTTTGCATGCTCTGTATTGTCCCAGAGATGCGAATGAGGAGTTACAGTTCGTATTCAGAAGATAAATTAGGAAAATTAAAGAAATTAAAAAAATAAATTAAAAATCAGAAAATAGAAATAAAAATAAAAATAAAAATAAAAAACATAAAGTGGAAATCAAATTACAAAGTTACAAATTCTTTCGTTCATAGGCGTGAGCAGAGGGTGTTAATGTGTTATATGTTAGAACGATTAAGAAACAGGAGTGGAATTAATCTACTGGTCAGTCCCTTCTAATTTTGTGTTGTTTGTGGTTTCTTCTACTTGGCAGGTGTGCTTTTCTAAACAGACTAAGATCGTTTAACTAATGGCTATCTCATATATGATTTACATTTATTTCTGATATGTCTGTTAATTAACCCAGCTGTTGCCATCCTAGATATTCCTCTTGTTTCAATTAGGATCGAGATACTTAAACCAGATAAGGTGGGGACATTTATTATAGTCGTCAAGTGTTTTTTTAAATTTACCCTAAAAATGGTCAAGGGGAATTAACCACTCCAGAATCACAGGCCCTATTTTTGGATTAATATTCTGTGTTCATCTGGCCCTTATCTATCTTTATCTTTCCCTATCTTGGTGATATCTGCTGTTGGGTTGATCTCTATTATTTACTAATATTTCTTTATCATAGGCCTTGCGATTATTTATTTACAGTGACTCCCAATTAAGATAATTTAAATTTTCCTCTATGTCTACACTTAAAGACAAGCTCATTTCTCTCGTTCAACAAAAGTTTTCTATTTTTGTAATTAATTATGCTAATTTTTTCGTCTAAGCATAGGTTACATCTACCATTGAAGCTGTTGGCGGCAGATGAGTGCCTTAATATTTTCCACTTAATTTGTGGGGATAGCCCCTGATCCTTTAGGCCCCAAAAGTATTTTGATAAACAGTCTGGTATCTAAGTTTTGGGTTGGAAAATGAGTGTCTGTGGCTATACTATCTTTGTTTCCAATTTCCTGCAGAGATTCCTATATAGACTCTCTCCCCGTCCTTTTGCTGTTCCATAGGAAAAATGCATGCTTGGTATACGACATTCCTCGTGGTGCAGCGTCCGCCTAAGGGGCATTCTTCCTTATTCCTACAGTTACAAGACTCCACGTTTGGGTTCCTATCCCTCGTAATAAGCTCATTGAGTAGCCTCCTATTATGGTTGCTTAGTATGTTGTACATATTCTTAGTGCAGGAGTAGCTAATTTTCACTGTATTTCTATTAAAAATCCTACTCAATGGGTTGTCTCTATTAAAATGTTTATCTAGTAGGTGTAGGAAGTATCTACCTATGTTAATGTTAGTGAGCTTACAAAATGGCGGATTGAACCAGACTACTTTTCTATTTCTATTCTTTCCTTGTCTATTTCCATGACTACTATTATTAATAATCTCACCTACCTTGAGGGGTGTGTGGGTTCCATCATTATTCTTCCTAGCTCTCGAATTGAGGTCCACCGGGGTTAAGTATTCCAGTCTACCTTGGAATCCACTGTCCTTCAGGGCGTCATCATATACATATATATATATATAGATAGATAGATAGATAAAATTAAAACGGTACAAGTTTATAGATTTAAATACATATGGGTTTGAATGTAAATATATATTTATATATATAAATTTAGATATAAATATATACACAAATCTATATCTAAATGTATAAGTAAAAAGTAAAGTTAGTGACCATAGTTGAGGGTGACCCAAAGGCTCTCTATTTGATAGCTACTACACCAAGGTGTAGGGGAGGGTGCTACTTCTTTCCCAGGATTGACCCACTTTACCCCTGATCCATAATAATTCTGAGTATTAAGCAAGGAGCAAAAAAAGTACCATTTTTTGAGGCTTTGGTATGACTAGACATGGGATTGAACCCAGGTTTCCAGGCCATTGGCAAATACTCTAACCATTATGCCAATGTCCATTATAAATGTATACATGAAACTACATATAAATCTATAATGATATCGAAGGTAGCAAATTATGTGTAACAAGTTTGTAACAAAAAATATCTCAATATTGTATCAAAGGAGTTTTTTGGCTACAAAAATAAAAGAGTTAATACTGAAATGAATTATTGATAAAACAAACAGAAAAAAAAAATTATTGGAGGTTAAGTTGTACAGATGTTATCATTTTATGTTTTATTTTGGCTGTAATCAATAATTTACAAAATATATTTTTCTGTGAATATTAATTTAGAAAGAAACTAACATAACAACAAATTACCTCATGTAAATAAAGTAAAGTTGGTGACTGTAGTTGAGGGCAACCCGAAGGCTCTCTTTTCAATAGCTACTACACTGAGGTGTAGGGGAGAGTGCAACTCCTTCCTCTGGATTGCTCCACTTTACCTTTGATCCATTCCTTATAATGCTGAGTGTTAAGCAAGGAGTTATCAGGTACCAACTTTTAAGTCTTTGGTATAACTCAACCAAGGATTGAAACCCAGTCTCCCGGGTCATTGGTGAACACTCTACCCACTAGACCTATGAGGGACAAATGATAGGGACTAATGACAATGGAAAGCACTGACAAAATTGTGAATATCAAAAAATCATTGATATAGTTAACCCTAGGTTTTATGAATTTAACAATTTTGTTGATCTTTATACCAAATAAGGTTACTGACAAACTGCATTTTTGTGGAATTCTTTCCTCTTGATTTTGAAGGTTGGAGCAGGTGAATCTTATATGAACTTTGAAGTTTCTCTTTGACGCCCAGTCGACTGGGGCTGTAGAATACACTGACTGCATCTTTGCAGAGGGGTAAGACCCCTCCAACGAGTGTCCTGGATATGACACTAAACAATCTGATGGTGAGCACCTGATAGGGTCCTATCTATTAATCAAATAAAACTAAACTGCGTACTTGTGCTAAACTAAATTACTTGAAATAGAATTGTTTTGACATTTAAATATGTGTGGACAAAAATTATATTTATACTGAACTGAATTGTTTGAACTGGAACTGTTTGACTAAACTGAATAGCTTGAAATAGAAATGTTTTTGACAATTAAACTGTGTACCTTGGTGTAGTAGCTACTGAAAAAGAGCCTTCTGGTCGCCCTTGACTATGGTCGCTAACTTTACTTTACTACTATATTTGGACTGCGTACTCTTGCTGGACTGAATAGTTTGAAAAGGAACTGTTTTTGACATTGAAACTGTACTTCTACTAAAGTGAATTGTTTGATATAGAACTGATTATTTGTATAAAGATGGATTTGGCATTAAATAACCCCCAAAGGTTGATATACCATAAAAACCCAATCAACCAACCAACCAACCAACCAACCAAAATTCTCTCTCTGACAGGAAACTGAGTTTGGTTGTTTGCCCGTTTGTCCTAGATCATGTAAGTCTCTCATTTTGTTACATTGGGACCTAAAGTCTTTTGCTCTGCTGAATTTTCAAGAAAGGTTTTTAAAAGTTGATAAAAAGACCACACAACAGATTGTCTCACAATTTGGACATTTTCTAGACTCTTCCAGGTGGAATTAAACAAAAGCATCAAACCTGTTCTGTATTGGGTTGCCTTGACATCAACTGTTTGAACACTAGTTCTAAGATTAATTTTGTTTTGAAGTATATAATTTCTAAATGAGTAGAGTGTTCACTAATGGTCTGGGAGACTGGGGTTCAATCCCAGGTTGAGTCATACCAGACTCAAAAAATGGTACTTGATGCCGCCTTGCTTAGTACTTGGCTCTCAGTACTATAAGGTGAAGATCAAAGGTAAAGTGGAGCAATCCTGGGAATGGAGTAGCGCCCTTCCCTACACTGCGATGTAGTAGCTATTGAAAAAGGAGCCTTCGGGTCAGCCTCGACTAAGATTGCCAAGTTACTACTACTATTCCTAATTAAGATATCTGCTATTCTTAAGTGATCACCCATTTAAGTACTGAACAGGCTTATCACTGCTTAACTTTGGTTATCTGACAAAAACTAAGGCTTTGAGCATGACTTGACTGTAAATAAACTTTTAGTTTTCAGTTGTTCATCAAAAAATTAAGGAGAAACAGAGTATATTTGCAGCAGTCACATATCTATTTTCTCTCACAAATCAATGCCCCTGCCATGCAATTCAGTCCCACACTGACCAATCAGGGGCAGAGCGCATTGATTCCATTGAGAAGTCTCAAGAACTTTTTCTTCAAGCCCTTTTTGGAAGTCGCCACAGGGCAGAGAGCACTTGGCCTGCAGCGAAGAAAAACCTCTCTCTTGTCCTCTCCTATGGACATTCCAGCATGGAAGATTTCACTGAAGATACGTGGCTACTTTCTACCAGCTACACAAAAAAACTAAACCTGCGGCCTGCCACACGAGCTACCTGCTACAGTGACACACCTTCTACAAACTGAAGATAAAGTACTACCTGTGACACCAAAAAGAACCTATTCTCACTCTGACTCAAGTTTACTTCTGCCATAAGAATAAACCTTTCATTGTTGTGTTTCAAAGAAGTTTCGTTATTTATTTTGTATAACAAATTAAATTATAGTGATATGGAAAGTAACCATAAACACTAAAACTTTGATAGTGAAGTAAATATAAAAGAAAGAAAAGTGAATTTCAGAAATAGTTTGAAAGAAATAGATATTCCAAATCAGGCTTTAAAAAGTAATAGTTAGATGAAAGAGATGCTTGTAGTTTAATGGTTGATGTTGTTGAAAGTGGACCCATTTACCCCAGTTAAATCAGGATTTAAAAAGTAATAGATAAAAGAGATGCTTGTAGTTTAATGGTTATGGTTGTTGAAAATGGACCCATTTACCCCAGTTAAAAAAGGGTTTAAAAAGTTGTAGTTAGATAAAAGAGATGTTTGTAGTTTAATGGTTATTGTTGTTGAAAGTGGAACCATTTACCCCAGTTAAATCAGGATTTAAAAGTTGTAGTCAGATAAAAGAGATGCTTGTATTATAATAGTTATTGTTGTTGAATGTGGACCCATTTACCCCAGTTAAATCAGGATTTAAAAAGTAATAGTTAGATAAAAGAGATGCTTATAGTTTAATGGTTATTGTTTTTGGAAATGGACCCATTTACCACAGTTGAAATCTTAAATGAGGTTTTTTTGTATTTCGTATAACACTAATATTCTTAGAAAAGGAAGGAAACCAACTATTCTGCTTCCAACGATGGGGAAATAGTAATGATTAAAAGGTTCTTTAACTTTGCTATGGCAACTGGTCTAGGAGTAAGAAAACTGAATTCAAACTTGTTGAAGACCTGGAATAGGATGGGCTCGGCCAGGCTATTTCTTGCCCAAGACATAATTCATGAGGTTTTGCACCTTACTTATCTTCTGCCGGTCAATAAAATGAATAATTTTGAAAATCCCTAACTCTTGCCTGACTTCTTGTCAGTCACCAGATTAACCTCAGAGAGTGAAGGCTATCACAAATTTCATCAGGAGAAGGGGAAGGGTGTCACCTGAACATTGAGAGTGGGAAGGCTATCACTAGGTTCACTGGGGATGTGAAGGCTGTTAATAGAACATCAGGGGTGGGAAGGCTATCACTAGGTTCACTGGGGATGTGAAGGCTTCTAATAGAACATCAGGGGTGGGAAGGCTATCACAAGGTTCACTGGGGATGTGAAGGCTTTTAATAGAACATTAGGGGTGGGAAGGCTATCACTAGGTTCACTGGGGATGTGAAGGCTTTTAATTGAACATCAGGTGTGGGAAGGCTATCACTAGGTTCACTGGGGATGTGAAGGCTGTTAATAGAACATCAGGGGTGGGAAGGCTATTACAAGGTTCACTGGTGGTGGGAAGGCTAGTTGTATATCAGGTGAAATGACAAAAACACTCGTTTATAAAGATATAAACTCTCTTTTTATTTACTAGGTAATATTGAAATTGTTGTGTGAGAGAGAATGATATTAGAACTGCTATAATTGACATCTAGTGGAAATAGATATATTCAGAGGCTTTGCTTCTTCATATTCTTTCACAGGAGCCCTATACAGAGCAGGTTCTCAACCCAGGGCCACTGGCCCCTTTGGGCTAGTACCCAAAATGGCTGACACATCTATCCTGCTGACTGCCGATTCTGACAGACCCTGGGGTTGAAAACTTCTGTCATCATATATTTTTCTGACGCCCACAGATTTTTCCTTCCAGTGCAATTCATGTTGCATTTCTGCTGTTCCTTGTTTACTTAAAGAAACAACCGCACATCCTGTTTTGAAATTCACACTAACTGGCAGCCAAAGGTCATTATGTAGCATCAGGAGTGGGAAGGCTATCACAAGGTTCACCAGGAATGAGAAGGCCTTGACCAGGTTCACTGAGGGTGTGAAAGCTGTCACTAGAACATAGGGGTGGGAAGGCTATCATGAGGTTTACACCAGATGTGTGAAGGCTGTTACCAGGTTCACTGGTGGGGAAAAGGGTGTCACCAGAACATCAGGGAAGGGAAAACTATCACAAGGTTCACACTAGGTGTTGGAAGGCTGTCATCAGGTTCACTATGAGTAGAAAGGTTGTTACAAAAAGATCAGGAGGGAAGGCTATCCCTAGAAAATCAGGGGCTGGAAGGCTATTACAAGGTTCACACTAAGTGTGGGAAGTTTGTTACCAGATTTACCAGATGCAGGAAGACAGTCATTAGAACATCAAGGGTGGGGAGGCAGTCACCAGAACATCAGGGATGGGGAGGCTATCACAAGGTTCATACCAAGTGTGGGAAGGCTATCAGCAGGTTCGCTTGGGTAATGAAAGATGGTGGTGAAGGCTATCACTAGGTTTACTTGGAGTGGGTGGGAAGGCTGTTACAAGGATTCACTAGGAGTGGGAAGGCTGTCACTTGGTTCACTGGTATGGAGTGATCTTGCAAGGCTTTCACTAGGTTCATTGTAGACTCACTGGGGATAGAAAGGCTGTCACGTGCCTCAAGCTAAAGTTCTCATCTTCTGTATATCTGCCTCACACTTGTTCTTCTTCCTACTTTTATATAAATATATATGACTCATTGTGTTTGTCAATTGATTATTCACTCCTCCGTAAATGGCTCCATTTGGGGCTGGAAGTTCTTGGGAAACATACAGCATCTTTTTGAATTCTTTCCATCCAATAGTCAAATGACTTGAATGGATTAAAAATAGAATAGGCAGCGACAAAGTGTCTGTCCTATTTAATCAAACATATATATATATATATATATATGTTTAAATATATATATATATATATGAAAAAAAAATTTTACACTGTAGGTCCAAAGAAAGAAAAAAGTAAATATTTCAAAATGAATAGGACAACTAAGAGATTTGTATTTTTTTAAGAATCATGCCTTTTGCCATATATATTCTTTGATGAATATAAGCTGGAAATATACACATATGTAAGAAAAAAATAAATAATTCTTAAAAAAATACAAATCTCTTAGTGGACCTGTTCATTCTGAAATATATATGTATGTATATATATATGTATATATATTTACATGTATATGCAGAATCCGACATATTTGTTAAGAATGATACTTTACTTTATATGAGGCATGTCAGAGAAGTTCCAGAGAATTTGAGACCTGTATAACATCATCAAGTCAGTATACAATTGTAAGTAAACCATATGCAGGTAGCTTGTCAAAGTTAAACCTCCACTGAAAGAAAACATCAAATAAAGTGTATGTTTTTTTGACATTATCAGAAATCTTCTAAATAAAATATCTATTTATATCTCTAGTCAAATTGAAAAAATCTAAAACAAACTGTCTCTTAAAAATAATCTGTTATCGTTGATTATAATGGTCTACAAAAAAAAAAAAAAAAAAGAAAATAAAAGTCTTACCTCATGAAACATTTGAACTTTTTTCTAACAATTACCTGGTACTGATTAAAAAAAAGATTCATTTTTGCCCTGCATGTCTGGATGTTTTGGTACAGAAAGCCATAATATATTGAAAAAAAAATGCTATTTATAACACAAGGAAACTCAAGTTGAACCTGTTTACATGACTAAAAAATGCAGAGACATGAAGAATTAACAATTAATTTTGCAAAGTGATACAACTGAAAAAATTACAGAGGTCAAACCCATTTTCTATAGTAGAAATTTTCTTTTATTTGATCTCTTTCGTGAGAAATTTTGCTTCAGTTTACATGAGAAAAAAAACTTAACTAGGCATCTCCATACATGATTCATTCTGTAAAATCAATTCAGTAACCTTAAAAAATTTCAATAGTCTTTGAAATTTCATCAAAAAATTCAACTGTCTCTATATTTGAAAAATCAGAGGAATTAATATTGAAATAAAAGATAAGTCCTAAACAGGAAATCTTGCACACTAAAAAATAGAACTTTTGTTTTCATCCCGAAATTCAGGCAATTATTCCATTTTATTTCATTACATTGTGACAATATTAGGTATTCTCTGGCGCTAAAAACTTATGAAGAGCATGATATATTTTTTTTTTATTTAGGAAAATGTAATTTTCCTTATACAAAAATATAAAACTTATTGTCTTTGAAAGAAATCAAAAGTCAATTCACAAGGTCAGTGAGGGACTAGTACTAATTGAACTTTCAAATTGTCAAAACAAAAAAAAATAAGCAGACACAGTTGAGTTTTGTCAGTGCATTAACCTATTTAAAATCATGACATTGAGAACTAACTCTTGTCCACTTGTTGGGGTTAAAAGGTCAAATCTTTGGATAGATAAATTAGATCTTTGATTTTTGTTTTGGTTAATGTGAAAAGGGATACTTCTTTCACAAGGTGTGAGCTGGAACCCTTAATTAACCAAGGTCCTATATTGTGGCTTTATTGGATGACCAATTAAAATCTGATACATAGAAAGGATACTTTTCCCACAGACGTAGATCAGGGCATTTGATTGAGCTGACCAATCAAAAAATAGTGAAAGAATAGGAAATTATCTGTTATTGGTTAGCCAATTAGGAATGTTTATTCCCCGAAGAATCCTCTATTAAAATACGTTTTTAGGCTTAGAGGAGAAAAGAAATATCTTCAAGCACTTATAGGATACACATTTTTTCTAGTCTTAAAATAAGCAATAAAAACATACTTAAGAACATTCTAGAAATTTAGGATCAAACCCGTATTAGCATTTAAATTACATTTTTATATTTTTCAACCAATCAGCTAAAAACATGGAATAGAACATTCTAGAAAATTAGGATCGGAAGTGAATCTACAGAAAATATTTAGGCTCGAAAATAAAATAATAAAATACAAATCTGATTGGTCAATAAATGTCTACGCGCAAAAATTTTAGGACGATTTTTGATCCACCTATAGGATATAAATAACACAGAGTTAGGAAGCCAGACACACAAGACACAAGCTTACACACAAACGAAGACACAGACGAACACAAGCCACTAAGCCAGTAGCCGATACTATGTCCAACCAATTCATTTCCTTCCTCAACTAAAGTTCATGATCTCTTTTCAAATGGCCGAGAATTATATTCAAAAGGAAAACCCGACAAACTTTCTTTCATCTACGAGACACGATGTCGCCACAATCATAAAACCCGCTATAAACTTAATGTAAGTAAGAACGACTTATTTACGGACTCTGATAACATGAACATACACACATCTTTCAACAAATTTATTCTCTTCTTCAAACTTTATTTTCCAAAAGGCCATTTACACATCATGTATTTTGTTTTTCATATTCTATTATATGCATATTAAATTGTTTGTTATTTAATGTTCGTTGTGTTCTATTCCATTTCTTTTGCACGATTGTAATGTTTTTTGTTGTATTTGTGGTGGGAATAATTTAGAGAGCAATCTACTGAAATAACCAAATTACATACTCCCCCCACTAATTGGTGACCTTCCGACGGGTGAAAGCACGCAACCACACATAAAAACACAAAAACAAAAACAGCTCTCATTTAAAAAAAAACAGCACAAAAAATTATTACAACGCGTAAGAATGGAAAACAGTGACATTGAACCCACAACAGCAACAATATCAGCCAGCATTCCCAGCTACAACCCAACTAACATACCAGTATGGTTTTCGCAGCTAAATCCACTTTTTAGCGCTAAAAAAATTACAACGCAAACCTCAAAGTATGCATACGTCGTGGAAAAACTTCCCACCGACGTGGCGGCAGAAGTGGTCGATTTGCTAGACCATATGCCTGAAGACAAACCATATGATACGCTAAAGAACGCCATTATAAGACGTATGGGTACATCTGATGGGAAAAAGTTACATGGTCTATTTTACAATTTGACCCTTGGACATATGACACCCTCACAACTCTTGAGGAAAAAAAAATCTCTGTTAGGAAGCAACACCATGTCCGAGACAGTTTTAAAAAAACTATGGACGGACAAACTCCACACTCATACAACACAGATACTTGCATCACTCCCTGAAGATTTAGACTTGGAGAGAGTATCGGAAATAGCTGATAGAATACACGAAAATAACCAAAACCAGAACGTTTACGCCACATCATACAACTCAACAAATGACGCAACACCAAGGAATACACCAACGTCAACAAAAACAACATCACAAACAACCACGCCAGACATGTTAACTGAGCTGCTACAGGGCATGGAAAATTTATCCCTGCAAGTCCAAAATTTGGTGAAGCTCAAAGCATCCCAACATTCCCGTCCTGACAGAACCTCCTCACATAACAGAAGACGAAATAGGTCGAACTCACCTCCCAGAAGGCGACGCACCTTTGATACCTGTTGGTATCATTTCAAATTTGGATGTGAGGCAAGGAAGTGCATAAAACCATGCAACTTCCATTCGACCACACCTACATCAACACAGAATCAGGGAAACGGTTACGCCGGCAGCAAGTAAAGACGACATTAGCTGCTGGTTTAAAACAAGGAAGTCGTCTATTTTACATTCGGGACAAAAATACCGGATATTTATTTTTAGTCGACACCGGCGCACAAATAAGCGTTATTCCACCGGATCCCAAGAAAAAACACCAACCATCTTCATTCACACTGCAAGCGGCAAATGGATCAAGAATTGAAACCTACGGAGAGATAGCACTAACGCTCAATTTGGGTTTACGTCGATCTTTTCCGTGGATTTTCACCATAGCCCAAGTCAAAACACCTATTCTTGGAGCTGATTTTTTGTCCCATTTTAACGTTTCTGTGAATATGGCTACGCGATCTCTCGTCGATTGCAACACCGAACTGACGGCTAAGGGAATCACCTCAATCTACCGGTCAACTGGAATTTGTGCGGCAATACCAGATGCAAATGGATTACAAGAGTTGATCACTAAATTTCCAACACTCATTACGCCCTTTAAACATTCTGATGAAGTTCGTCATACAGCTAAACATTATATCACAACCTCTGGACCACCTACACATGCATCACCACGCAGACTACATCCAGAGAAATATAAAGCAGCAAAAGACGAATTTCAGCACATGTTACAATTAGGAATCATACGCCCTTCTAGTAGTCCATACTCCTCACCCCTACATATGGTTCAAAAGCCAGAAACAGGCGCATGGCGACCTTGTGGGGATTTCAGGAACCTCAACGCAAAAACAGTTCCTGATAGGTATCCAATCCCACATCTACACGATTTCGCCATGGGCTCGCAAGGAACCAAGATCTTCACAAAACTGGATTTGGTTAAGGCTTACTACCAAATTCCAGTAGCAGAGGAAGATATAAAAAAACAGCTATTACAACTCCTTTTGGACTTTTCGAATTCACCAGAATGCCATTTAGATTACGTAATGCCGCCCAAACTTTCCAGAGACTCATTGACGAGGTATTGAGAGGGTTACCGTTTGCCTTTGCCTATATCGACGATGTTCTAATTGCTAGCTGTGACATCAAGGAACATCAAGACCACTTGTTACAATTTTTCGAGAGACTAACACATTTCGGCTTGAAAATCAACTTAAGCAAATGTGAGTTTGCTGTCTCGAAATTAAACTTCTTAGGCCATATGATAGACGAACAGGGAATCACACCTGTCCCAGAAAAAGTGACGGCTATACAAAATTTCCCACAACCAACATCACTGCGACAACTTCGGAGATTTCTCGGTTTGGTAAATTACTACCGTAGATTTATTCCAGGTTGTTCCAGAATATTAACCCCACTCTCAAACATGTTGCAACAACAAAAAAATAAAAACACAAAAATTCAAATTGAAGGAGAAGCTTTAACTGCTTTTCACAATGCTAAAAAAGCATTAGCAGATTTTACCAAGCTCTCCTATATCTCTAATGACAACACTAGTACACTTTCTCTAACAACAGACGCTTCAGGAGACTCAATTGGAGCAGTCTTACAACAAAAACAAAATGGCTTGGAAAAACCAATATCCTTTTTCTCAGTGAAATTGAACACCGCGCAGCGAAAATACAGCACCTTCTCAAGGGAGTTACTGGCAATTTACTTTCGTCACTTACTCGAAGGACGAGATTTCACCGTTTTCACTGATCACAAACCACTCACTTACGCCTTACATGTAAATACCGAGAAATATACGCCCAGAGGTACTCGACAACTGGACTATATCTCGCAATTTACCTCGGATATCCAATACATAAAAGGCTCAGACAATATTGTGGCAGACACACTCTCACGCTCCACAATACAGTCAATTGATTCGGTAGATCTCACCTTCGAGCTCATTGCAGATGAGCAACGAAAAGATGCCACATTAGACAAACTAAAGGACACTTCCCTACAGCTGAAGGAATATCCTGTCCCATTTGGAACAAAAACAATACTTTGCGATGTTAAAGCAGGTCACTCAAGACCTTATATACCACCATCACTTAGAAAAAGGTTATTTACACATTTCCACAACCTTTCACATCCTGGACGCCGAGCAACCACAAAATTAATTAGCAACCGTTTTGTTTGGCCCAATATGCACATTGACATAAAAAAACTGGACTCAAACCTGCTTGAGTTGTCAGAAGAGCAAAACAAACAGACACACAAAGTCTCCTCCAGGACAATTCAAAAAACCAGATGGTAGGTTCACAAACCTACACATCGATATTGTCGGACCATTGCCAATAGCAAATGACTGTCAATATATACTCACCATCATTGACAGTTTACAAGATGGCCTGTTGCCGTCCCACTTAGAGATATATCAGCAGAGACTATCTCTAAAACCATATTACGAGAATGGATCTCAGTGTTTGGTTGTCCTTCAGTAATAACAACAGACAGAGGCTCCCAATTTCAATCAACGCTTTTCGATGAGTTTACAAAGTTATTGGGAGTCAAACATATAAAAACAACAGCATATCACCCCTGCGCAAATGGATTAATTGAAAGATTCCATAGACAACTTAAAACAGCTTTAACAGCTAACAACAACCCCAAAACATGGTTTGATAATTTGCCTCTTGTTTTATTATCAATAAGGAATGTTATCAAAGAAGATCTGGGATGTACAGCTTCCGAAATGGTTTTTGGAACATCCTTAGCATTGCCAGATCAATTTTATGAAAAAAACATTTCCTTACAACCTACTACAACATTTGTCAAAAATTTTAAACAGAAAATGAACGATTTAGTTTACACACCCACAAGAACACAAACAAAAGAACTTTACACACCAAAAGACCTTCACGACTGCAAATACGTTTTTATTTGAAATGATGCAGTCAAAAGACCCTTATGTCCTACTTACTCCGGACCTTTCCAGGTAGTTGAACGACACCCCAAATATTTTAAGCTTGCCATAAAAGGCAAATTTGATACTGTCTCCATAGACAAACTAAAACCGGCGTACTTGGACTTACCAATAACGGAAAGTACGACCGAACAACCTACACCTACAAAAACTACATTAGCCAAACCAACCTCCACACCGACAAATACACCTGCAAACATCACCACAAAATCTGGAAGAAAGGTACATTGGCCGAAACATTTTAAGACTTATATTACATATTAATAAATACTTTCAATATTTATCAATCTGCGGGGGGGGGTATAGGATACACATTTTTTCTAGTCTTAAAATAAGCAATAAAAACATACTTAAGAACATTCTAGAAATTTAGGATCAAACCCGTATTAGCATTTAAATTACATTTTTATATTTTTCAACCAATCAGCTAAAAACATGGAATAGAACATTCTAGAAAATTAGGATCGGAAGTGAACCTACAGAAAATATTTAGGGTCGAAAATAAAATAGTAAAATACAAATCTGATTGGTCAATAAATGTCTACGCGCAAAAATTTTAGGACGATTTTTGATCCACCTGTAGGATATAAATAACACAGAGTTAGGAAGCTAGACACACAAGACACAAGCTTACACACAAACAAAGACACAGACGAACACAAGCCACTAAGCCAGTAGCCGATACTATGTCCAACCAATTCCTTTCCTTCCTCAACTAAAGTTCATGACCTCTTTTCAAATGGCCGAGAATTATATTCAAAAGGAAAACCCGACAAACTTTCTTTCATCTACGAGACACGATGTCGCCACAATCATAAAACCCGCTATAAACTTAATGTAAGTAAGAACGACTTATTTACGGACTCTGATAACATGAACATACACACATCTTTCAACAAATTTATTCTCTTCTTCAAACTTTATTTTCCAAAAGGCCATTTACACATCATGTATTTTGTTTTTCATATTCTATTATATGCATATTAAATTGTTTGTTATTTAATGTTCGTTGTGTTCTATTCCATTTCTTTTGCGCGATTGTAATGTTTTGAGTTGTATTTGTGGTGGGAATAATTTAGAGAGCAATCTACTGAAATAACCAAATTACATACTCCCCCCACACACTAAGGTCTCTCCAGCAGAAGCCTCACTCATTGAGTCTTGATACGTGCTTGGCCTCCACATGAAAATGACCGTGTGTCAAATCCTACCTGGTGGGAGGTACGGATAAATCTGTAGTCATGTTTTAGCTTTGCTGTAGCTAAGTTGGAGGCGCTTGTGGCGTAACAAATATCATCATGGGAAGTAGACACAGTAACCTGAGTTCAAACCCTGAACGAGGCTGTTTGCATTTCATATAACAACAGTAATGTCCTTAGAAAAGGTATGAATCCAGCGATTCTCCCTCCAGCAATGGACAGACAGAGCTCTTTAATCTTGGTATGGTAACCAGGGTAACCAGTCTAGGAGAAGGAAAACTCTGAAGTTGTAGACCTGGAGAGTGATGGGCTCCATCAAGCTATTCCTACTCAAGATACAATGCTGTAGTAGTGCGCCCATAGCCGAAACAAGATTACGGGACCAATGAAGCGAAAACTTGCCAAGTTCAGTTTTATAGTTCGCTTAAAACCGCAAGTATATAATTGTGGCCCCCACCCACCAACGAACGTTTCTCAGACCTAAAAGACTGTTTCCTGAAACTTACTTTTATGCACGTGACACTGTAAATTCTTCTGCGCCTGGATGCACATATCTATGTGTACTTATGCATATCAGTGGAGACGTGACAATTTCGATATAAATTTAAAGGTATAGCATATTAGTATGTAGATGTGTGTGAGGGTGAGCGTATCTGTATATGTAGAAATAAAAGTTCGATGCTCGCTGGCAGTTCCTTCTATTTCGTACGTAGCTTCAAGTTTGCAGGAGGAGATGGATTTCTGGACTCCCTTTCACGACTGTCGCAGAGAGAAATCACAGACACACAGGTAGTGTGTAGGGTGAGCATATCTGTATAGGCATAGCATATTAGTATGTAGATACGAGGTGCATACGATAAGTTTCCAGACCTTTTATCATATGGGCATTTAAAATTGTCGTAGACTCTTGAAAAGTCAGTATGTTATTGCTATACATCTTATGAGATGACTGACCAATTTTTAGGATTTCACGTTCAAATGAACAGCTACATCAGCAATTGGAATACACTCTACTAAAGCCTGATTGTCACTGCTGGTGAATTTCAAAAATGCAATCTGACACTTTAGAAGAACAATATGCAATGAAATTCTGTTTTAAACTTGGAAAAAATGACACAGAAACGTATGGAATGCTTCAGACTGCTTTTCGACCATCTTGCATGAATCGAACATCAGTTTTTGAGTGGCATAAGAGATTCAAGGAAGCCAGGGAGTCTGTGAGGGATGATGAGAGGTGTGGGAGGAGTAAGGAAGTCAATACACCAGAGTTGATTGGCCAAAGGGTTAGGGTTAGGGTTACTATGTTGATGTTTTAAGGAAGTTCAGGAAGAGATTCGGTCGGAAGAGGCCAGCACTCTTCAAATCGAGTCGGTGGCATTTCCACCAGGACAATGCACCAGTCCAAAACTCCATCCTTGTTACAGACTAATTGACCAAGATGGGCATCAAGGCAGTTCCTCAGCCTCCCTATAGTCCAGACCTTGATCCCTGTGACTTGTGCTTGTTCTCTAAGCTTAGAGTTTGTTGTTATGAGACAATTGAGGAGATGAAAGAGGCTGTGACGAAGGTCATTGACACGATCACACAAGAGGACTTCCATGGGGCGTCCCAGAAGCTGTTGGAATAGTACAACAAGTGTATTGTAGCCAGAGGAGATTACTTCGAAGAGGACTAGAGTTTCATGTGTGTACTATCAATAAAAGAGCCCATACGAAAAAAGTCTGGAAACTTATCGTATGCCCCTCGTATGTGTGAGGGTGAGCGTATCTGAACAGGCATAGCATATTCAATGTGTATGAGGTTGAGCATATCTGTATAGGCATAGCTTATTAGATGTGTGTGAGGGTGAGCATATCTGTATAGGCATAGCATATAAGATGAATGTGAGGGTGAGCATATCTGAACGGGCATAGCATATGAAATGTGTGTGGGCATATGAAATGTGTGCTAGGTGGAGCGTATCTGTATAGACATAGCAGATTATGTTGATGTGAACAATGCAACTTGAAAAACTGAAACTAAATACAATGCATCTAAATACAAATAAGAGACATCCTATAAAGGATCATTTTAATAACAATTTTCACGAAATAGTATTAATATAAAATAAAAATTTTATTATAATCTAATCATGTACAACAATGAATCAAAATATCTTATATATGTGAACAATTCAACTAGAAAAACTGAAACTGAATACAATGCATCTAAATACAAATAAGAAATACTCCATAAAGGATCATTTTAAGTATTTTTCTGGCAATTTTTAAGGTCAACGCGTGATTTTTTCTTGATAAAAAATTGATTATTTTGCAGTGCAAAAATAAGTACACCCTTTTCAAGTTATTTATAAAAAAGTTAAGTTTCTGTTTCCATAAGACACATCCACTTTCCATCGCTGAACTTGAACCGATATCTGTTATTCTCGGGAAGTTTTCGCGGTATGGTCTAACTCCTGTGTTTTTTCCTAGAAAAAAACAATGAGGACTGACTCTTCGGTGAGAACAAGTGATACTCCAACATTTTTGTTAACAAAACTTGACTCAACTTAGTGTCTCGATCAATATTTTATTATCTCTGAGATTCCGGGGTAACGATTATCTTGGACCCTGCATAAAATACTGCTGAAATCCATCCTTCTAAGGCCCTTAAGCAGACTAGAGCCTTCCGATCGGGGGGTTCGTGAGAAGTGCGCGCCAATGGATATGTGTGTATAGTAATATCAAAGTGGTTGCTAAGACAAGTTAGGAAGTTTTCGACAGAATTTAATTGACGAAAAAATAGAAAGAGAAAGATTTCTCGATGCAGATGAAAAGGATGATTTTCTTTAATGTCCACGATAAACAGAGGTAATTAGCACTAGTACGGTTAGAGCTCAGTAGACAAGGTATTTTTAGGTACTTTACTTTTGGAAGATCCACACAAGAGATGAGGGTATTCTTTTCTCGTAAGCAAGAGACCCATATATTTGGGGAAGCAATCGAGAGATTGACCGACCAGTTGCAGACCAAGACAGTTGGCGGTTTTGCTGCAGGGTCGGACTGCCTCCCCTGTCACCGTGTTGACATAGACACCAGACTTAGCTGATAATTGTGATAGTAAGGAATTAGAGCCTAAGTCTATTTTTATGAAGAGTCAACCGAACTCCAAAACCGGGAAGAACTCGACAAACATAAAAAGACAGCAAGTGTATTCTCGGAATTTGTTTTTGCTTTTTCTTGCGTTGACTCTTGGCTTGTATGGTTTTGACCAACCCCTGTGGCCAATAGATCTCCTTTTGGAAACAATCACAACGTGGGGTGAAGGGAAAAACATCGGCTATCCGATGTGACTGTGCAGACGGCGACGAAAGATTGCCTCATTTATTTACTAAGTTCAATTTTCCTGTTCATTTTGTGTATTTAAGTTGATTATTTCAGCCTGTTGTTCACCCACCAACTTTATCTTCTTAACACAAGCCTACCAACGCTGCCTTATTTTGAGGTTAAGGAAAGTTTCTTGACAAAATGATTTCTCCTTTAAACTGCATATACCTTGATAGTTGCAACTGTGATTTAAAACGGTGAGTTTATTACTGGTAATTGATGGGAACAGAGGTCATCATAGCAGCAGCAGCAGCAGCAGTTTTAAAACTACTCAATTATTATGCTTTAGTGGGAGGCGTTTGAATGCTGATAAGATAAAAGCAAAACAAATGACTCAAATATCTTTAGAAGTAAAAATAAAAAAAGAACCCGCTTTCTACGGAACATGGTCTAATGAAGGAGTTCCAAACAAGCGGCCCGTGACCTGCAAATTACTTTTCTATGATCGACGGTAGAACAATTTTCGTGACTATTTTAAAAATGTCTTTAGAAGTGGAAAAAAAAAAAGGAAAGAAAATAAAAAGAACTCACTATCTGGCTGTCCTATGGAACTGGTCTAGTAAATGAGTTTCAAACAAGCGAACAGTGGCCCGCAAATTACTTTTCTATAGCCCGCAGTAGAACAATTTTTGTGACAAACATTTCCCCTAAAAAACTTGTTCATTTGTTCCTCGCTCCTGACCGTGTTTCTCTCCAATGAAGGGCAGTGTGTACTTTAATATTCAATTTGCTTTCGTTTCAAGATCAAAAGCTGAAAAGTAGAAATAATACAATTTTATATACATTTGTTGAAGGGCCAATAAGGATGTTGACCACACAAGTTAATTGAACAAGAAATAATGCGACACCAGCTAAGACGATGAGGAAACAAACACGTAGATATAGAGTTAATCGAAAAGTCAATTTTATTTACAAAAATGACGTACAAACAAACAAACCAACAAACAAATCTGGAAATGATTAGTTGACTTCGTCGTTTGGTTGAGGTTTCGCAGTCGTAAATATAAAACTGTCTTTATTAGAGCAAGCATAAAAGAAATTATGCTTGCCCTAATAAGGACGGTTTGTATTGTAGATGGATGATCGCCAGAGTCGAGACAAATGTGCGGTTAGCGGATGACTGAGTTGGCAGGAACGTTGTCAACAGAGGAAACCAGTTTGGCTGCAAGCTGAACAGTCTTCAGCGCCTATCACGTGCTCGCTTCCTGGCAGGATCGACCACAGATAGGCGGGATCACTGCGAGCTAGCACGAGTGCACTTGTCGTGAGTTTGCATGTGTTTAGCTACCTGGTAGGGGCAACCGCACTAAGGACGGGATCCCTATGAGCTTGGACGTGCGTACTTCGGCAGTGGACTTGAAAGTGATCGGCCTTCTGGCTGGTTCAACCGCAGTTAAGCGGGACCACAAGCGGACTTGAACGTTCGACCTCCTTGGCAGGACGACCGTGGTTAAGCGGGATCACAGACAGCTAGAACGTTTTCATTTTCCTGTCTGGATCAACCGCGGTTAAGCTGGATTACGAGTCAGGAGTCAGGTGAGTGAACGTGGTCATGCTTCACTTTGATCCTTGGCTATGTAATCACATAACCGATATTTGTTTAGCATCCCACTATGCACAGATTTTTTTTTAATGTGGTGGGGGGTCTGGCACAGGGCCATATCCCAGACATACTCGGCAGCTCCAAAAATGCTTTGGGCTCCGTCGGCATTTCCTTAAAAAGAGGCGCCTCAGGCGTCAGGTGAAAGTCGGTCTTAGCAACGGGACACAAATGATAGCTTTCCGATACCAATATCAGGCGGCCTTAACCAACTGCCACCAAAACCAAGACATCTAATCTCATCTAAATATCGATCAACCGGACAGCTGAAGAGTGATTTTGAACCACAACAATCAAGACTGGCAATTTTGAACAACAGGAAGTGAGACTGGTGATTTTGAGCCACAGGAATTGGGCCTGGTGACTTTGAAACACAGGAATTTAGACTAATGACTTTGTTCTAAAGGAATTGAGACTATTGATTTGGAACCACAGGAATCGACACCAGTGGCTTTGAACCACAGAAATTAGGACTAGTTGGTTTGAGCCGCAGGAATTGATAATGGTGATTTCGGGTCACAAGAATTAAGAGTGGTGACTTTGTGCCGTAGGAATTGAGAGAGTAGATTTTAAGTTGCAGGAATTGACCTCCTTCCAACTGCTCCCAGATGCTCTCCTGAGAATAGAGGGGGTCAGCTCATATTGTTAGGATTTAAACTCGGGTCACCGATCCCATTTCCACGACGATAATCGTTACGCTAGAACTAAATTAAGGACTGCTTGAAAAAAAATCTCTTGGTGCTTGTCACATCGAACACCGTTGATGGTCTACTCTTGCTGAGGAGCGTGACGCCTGGTGTCTCATCATTAATCATGCTATCTTCATCTTGGAAAACACTCACAGGGCTATTGTCAAGGATAAAAAGTGCAGATGGAAGAACCGGAACATTACGCCATCAAACCATTACCAGAGTTTTAGCTGTAGCCACTGAAGCCGTGGTTGTTGTTGCTGCATTGGCCTTATCCATATTTACCAACCCCTCCGCTCGGACAGGATATGACACAAGGTCAATTTTTAAGCGGAGTTTAACAGGTTTGAATTCAGAGTTGTCCTTCTCCTAGACTAGTTGCCTCACCAAGGCTGAAGAACCCAGTCTGTCCTACTATTTACCCATAGCTGGAGGGAGAATAATTGGATTCATACCTTTCCCAAGAGTATTAGTGCTATGTGAAATGCAATCATTCTCGTCCAGGATTTGAACTCAAGTCGCCGTGTCCATTTCCTACGACGATAACTATCACACCACGGGCACCTTATCAGACAATGTAGATAATTCTGTTCGTAATCTATGTATGAGAAGCCAAGCCATGATAATGAAAGCATGGGTAGTGATGAACCATCTCGTCTTATTACGCTGACCCATGGAGTATTAGCAGGAGTTTGGTTATCTTAATCTAGAAGTGCAGTCTTGGCCAACCCAATAACGCAAAACACTTGGTAGAGTCCAAAAATATTTCAGTACACATAATTTTCTAGAGTACATTTGTTAAAAAATTTATTTTGAAAATGGCCAATATCTACTTGGATTTTCCGGACTCCAAACAAATGATAGATATATAAACTAATGATCATATCTTGAGTACATCCGTTAAAATCTATTTCTAAAGTTCTTGAGGTGCATACCTAAGCTTAAAAAATGACCCTTATTTTCGTTGATTGTCAGACTTTAAATCCTTTAAAAAATTTCAACTTTATATCTTCTGTTGGCCGGGCCAGCTTTTAGAATTCTTGAAGTCAAAATTTTCGTATTCGTATTCGATATGACCTATGGAATTTCAAGGTGATTTATGTTGTTGTTTGGTATCTGACTCCATTCTTGGTTATTCTATTCTTACACTACGTTATCTTGCTGGTTTAATTTCTTGGATATGAAAGCTGTAAAGGAATTATATGCAAAGAAGATAGGAAGAGATGATAGGAGGCCAAGATATCTTTTATATTTTTCCTTCATTTCTGGCTTCGACAATCATTCAGTGAATGAGAAAATTCTTCCTGAATACAAATGATATGGTTGCGTCTCCTAGTCAAGGTGTTAAAATGTATTAGTCGTTCTTGGGTATATACAGTGACACGCATAATCGAAAATTTGTATTTTAAAAGACTTTAAATATTCAAATTTTCGATAGTATTGGAATGTTATCTCTGACCAATCAGAGAAGCACACAATGTTTTACAAGATAGTGCTACTGTAGCGTAAATTTCATATACATACACAAAATTCGCACTCACATTTTAAACCAATCAACAAACATTAGAACATTCTAGAAAAAAAAAAAGGATCCAAACCACAATACACAAAATTTGCATCCATAGATTTTTTAACCAATCAAGTACTTTCCTCTCACCCCCCAAAAAAACCCATTCATACCCGTTTTGATCCTCTTAGGAGTTATAAAAAGAAAGCGATGGACCAATTCACCAGTGTTTGCTGCTAACGACAACAAAACTACGCCACTGGACTGTTCCCTTACTTCGCCAAAACCTGAGAAGCGCCACGCTGTTTAGCAAAGACATTCCCGCTTCTCTTTACACCAAAGGTGAACACAACAACAACAACAACAACATCGGCGAAAACAACAACAACCACATTGGCGAAAAACAACAACAACAACATTGTGAGTTCCTTGGCACAATATTCCAGCTGAATAATAAACCTTTATTTTAAAGTTATTCTGGTTTTGTTTTTGTTTTGTGAGGGAAATTATTTGCGAGGAACACGTACTTCCTCCAAACTTTATTTTATACTTTCGACACATCTCGCAATATCCCCGACACTACTAATCATCTGACTCTTTGATGTGCATTTTGCAATTCAAGGATTAAAAATGGCAAAAACTAAAGAATTATCCAGAGATATGCGAAATAGAATCATTGAACGTCACAAAGGAGGACAAGGTTACCGAAAAATTAGCAAAGAAATGAATCTAGCACTAAGTACTGTAGGAAATATCATCAGAAAGTATAAGAAGTATGGCGATGGTTCAGCAAACCTTCCAAGAAATGGAAGACCGAGAAAAATAAATGAGCGTACTTCAAGGTGGATCAGCAGAAATGTGCAAATAAACCCCTTCATTACTTGTTCTGAAATTAAAACTGATTTTGAGGGTGCTGGAATTAATGTAAGTTAGGATACCATTAGCAGATCTCTATATCGTATAAGCTTTCATTCAAGATCACCAAGAAAGTGCCTTTACTGAAAACCAAACGTATCAAAGGCCGATTAATGTTTGTCGAAACTTATGAAAAGAAAGGTATGCAGTTTTGGGAAAAGGTAGTCTGGTCGGATGAAACGAAAGTTGAACTATTCGGAAGGAACACAGCGACAAGCGTTTGGCGAAAAAATGGCACTGCCTTCAAGAAGCACAACACCATCCACACAGTTAAGTTTGGGGGTGGTTCCAAGATGATATGGGGATACTTTTCATCCAAGGGTACTGATGAGTTACAAGTTATCCATGGTAGAATGAATGGTAGCATGTACAGGGAGATTCTAGAGAAGAACTTTTAGAAATCTGCAACATCTTTAGGACATGGTCGGAATTTCGTGCTTCAACATGACAATGATCCCAAACATACCGCAAAACTTACAAAGGAATGGTTTGAAAATAATGGTATTAGTACGCTCAATTGGCCAAGTCAGTCTCCTGACTTGAATCCAATTGAGAATTTGTGGAATACTTTGAAGGTTAAAGGTCATAAGCGGAATCCACAAAATATCAAGCAATTACAGGAATTATGCAAGGAAGAATGGGGTAAAGTAACACTGGATCAGTGTGGAAAACTTGAGGTCAACTATAGAAAGCGACTGGAAGCAGTGAAACAAAACAGAGGCTATGCAACAAAATATCAAATTGATGTATCCAATACTTTCGCATAAGGTAATTTTGAACTTTGATAAAAAAATGTATTCAACCATGAGTTTTTAATTTTCCTTCCACATACAACTAAAACAACTTTACGAGATATTACTTACAAAATATCAGGCAAAATGGCGGACATAAACTCGAGTTATAACAGAAAATAACATGTATCCAATTCTTATGCGTGTCACTGTAAGTCCAAATTTGGTATTTAAAGCGTTAACAACGTGTTAGACGCTTTTGGGAGATATGTCTAAATCCGGTGTTTTCAGTTGTAGTCGTTATGGTGTCTTAATTGTGATTCTGACGAGTTCATTATTTGATATTTTTAGTCGTGGGTCGTTGGTAAAAGAGGCAGTTGCTACAAGTGGAAAGGTTTGCCAACGCGTTGACTAAAGACGGACGCATGGCACCTTCCATCAGAAGCAAGAAAGATTTGGGTGTTGTCACTCTGCTGGTTACTGCTGAAAGGGAACAGGCTTCTTTCTTTTGCCGAGAGGTTTCTTTCTTTGCGCATGCGCCACCTCTTTTTCAGTCAGGGGCTTCTGGGAGTTTCTGAATTTTTTGTGTTTATTTTTAATTTAATTTTGTTTTATTTTTGTTTTATTAATTTTTTTATTAATTCCCACAGACCATGAGCAAAAAATAGATAAATAAAACTCTTAAAACAACTATACAAAAATGTAAATATGAGCATACAATCAACGTTACTCAGCTCACCTTAAAGCTTAAAATAACTCTACGGGTTGACGTACTGTTAAAATCAATCATTTAATCTTAAGGAAAAAAGACTTGTATAGCAATTATTCATCTTTTTTAAAGTCTGTTATGAGTTTTGAAATAGTTCAAGCAAAAAAGAAAAGTAAAGCTGATATGGGAGATTTCTTGGAAAGATTATATATGACGGACAAAACATGCCAAGCATCGTAGTCTCTTTGTTATCGTATCGGTTAGTGTATCGGACATTCGTAATAAAGTCAAAATAATATGAGTTCAACATGTATTGTCATTTGTTAATTTCTTTAATATTATACAATTTAATCTATTTTTCATATAGTAATGAAAAACGAACGAGATCATAGCTTGACTTGAACGTTTATTGGAATATAACATAACTGCGGTCAGTTAGTAATTTACTAAGCTTTTTGCTTAGATATGGCTCAAGGTCGTAGGAAGGGTGCACCCAATGAGAATCGAACTCACTCGAGAACTGTGGTCAGTTAGGTTGAAGCATTTTAAAATACACCTGGGCACCTGATTCAGAGAGATAAAAATATGGTTGACTTTACTTAGATATTTAGTATTTTTCAAACATTAATCCTCGGTTTGGTTTCTTTGTCTCAAATTTCAATTTTTTTTTCCCGACACGTAAAGAAAAAGAATGAGGATAAAGTTGGTTTATAGCTCCATTTCCATTTTTTACTGTATTTATTTAGTAATTTACAAAGCTTTTTGCTTAGATGTGGCACAAGGCCATATTAATGGGGCACCCAATGAGAATCGAACTCATTCGTGAAGGTTTGCTTGGCTACCTTTACTAACCATTACACCACCTGAAGTGCCTGGTGTCTTTATATATCTCTGTCTGAATTTTTATTTTAATTTATTGTATGTTATAGACCAGTAGTACTGACTAATATCATACTTCCTCGACACTGCCCCAGTCACTTTCTTTACCCAATCCCGCAGTCGACGAGTTAAGGCTGCCACTTTCTTAGATTTTCACCGACATTTGTCGAGCTGGACACCCACGTAATTGAGGTTTAGTCGAGCTAAATATAATCTGCATTTTTTCAATTGATACATTCCGTTAAAAAAATAATTTATTTGAAATGGACAATTGAAAACAATAATTTTAAATAAAAATGTGATCTTTGAAAAACTGGTCAGATTTTCAAAAAATTATTCATTAAATTAAAGCAAGAAATACATTGCCTATTAAGTATATCTCCAGACTAATATATGGCCTAGATCTACCCAGCCACGACGAGTCACGTTCATTTTACTCGTATTTCATTCTTTTTTACTTTGCATGCTTACTTGTTAGCTTGTTTATTTATATATTATGAACAATATCAATGAAATGTATTTCAGTTAAAATTTAGACTCACTGAGTTGCTCCAACAGACGTCAAGGATGAAAACGACGCTTATGAAGATTTTTGTGGCTTCGAAATCGATATACTCGAATGTTGACTCACTCGGGCTAAGACTGGCAACCTTGACCATCAGAGTCACCACTGATACATACTTGTGACTAAAATGAATTTTTTTTTACCATTGTACAGTTTAAATCATTTTTGTGATCTTCGTTGATTTTTAACATTACATGATAATATAAAAGAAGAATAGGAAACACAAGTGACTTTAAAAGATATCGACAATAAGATTTTACATCAAAATTTGAATTACACTGATCAACAACAAATTTGTTGTCTGCGTTTTTTATAGTTGATTTATGACAAATCTGATGCCCTGAATCAAAAAATCACATTGGTTTTGCTCAATCGGGTCAGGTTTTTGAGCTATGGCCACATGTCGTTTTTTACGTTTTTGTTCACATGTACGCATGTGTGGAGCATTTTAGAAGTTGGTGGGGGATAAAATGCCGTGTTGAATAACTGTTTTGATTGGAAATGATTATTTTAATCACAGGAAGTATTCAGGTCCGATACTTCTGGGTGATTATGTCGAAAAGGGATCAGTTTGAAGTCATAAAACCTCGAAATCTTCCAAAAATTGGTGCGGCAAAGCATAAAGTTGGTGGATCAAAACTAAAGTTAATGAGGCAGCCGCCCCAGGAAGTGTATAGGAAACTCCACCCACGCGTGTACGGGTGTTTTCGCTACATTTGCGTTGTCGTGCTGGTGGTGCCAAATACAGAATGCAGTGGGCTGCGGTGGCACCAGTTTATGACTAATTTGTACCTATTTTTGTTTTGCAGATGAATGAGATGGCTTCGGCCAGAAGATCGTGCTGAAATAAGCACGTATTGGGCTTCGTATTTATTTATCACTTACCCTTAAACCCGAAAAGTAATTTTAATGTCTTAGCCTGAAAAGTAATTTTAATGTCTTAACGTCTTTAAATTACCGTATTTGACGGCATATGAGACTCAAGGGTGCATAAGACGCACCCCAATTTCAGCAGAGCAAATCAAGAATAAAACTTAATGAAATTAATATAATGAATATTATCAATAACACTCTTAATCTGCATAATAGCCTTTTCAAATAATGACAATAGGTATATGAAAGTTACACTAAAGTCTAAGCTAATAGGAGTTGCTTGGTAGCTAATTTTGGCCAACTATCAAGAATTTTAAACCTGCACATAGCATATAAGACGCAGGAGAATTTTAAAAGATATTTTTAGTAAAAATATCATCATCATCATATCGTGCTGGCAGCACGGATATCCCTGACCCTCTCTCGCCACTCCTCCCTATCGTTCATCGCCCTAGGTAGGTCTTCAGGACAACAACCTGTATCCTCACATAGCTGCTGAATGTACGTTCGTGCTGGTCGTCCTGCTTTTGCGCGGCCATGTGTGGGGATCCATAAGAGTACATCTCTTATGAGTTCATCTCTGCTTCTCCAGCAATGTCCTGCATGTCTGGTTCGTCTAACTTGAATAGTTTTCGTGATAGGGGGCAGGTGGACGTACAGTTGGTGTCTTGTGGGGTGTTGCTGCCATCAGTTCTTCTAAGGGACGGGCTAAACAATTGGTCACCCAAACCACATATGTCTGTTTCATATATCGAAATTCAAAAAAATAATTAATACTAATCCCTACTTACAAATGATTCAAACAAACTATCCACATTTATTTACGCTCTTCTCGAGCAACAGTCCAAAAAGTAATTTAACTTGTTTTTAAACCAGCTAAGCCAACCGTTTATATTGTTCATAGCAGGTGTTTTTTCTAAAAATATCTTTACTAACTGGAGACTCCCACTTACTGTATCAACAGGAGAGAATAGGGATGCCTTCACATATTCGAATGAAAAATTCATCAAAACGAAAACACATAATTAAATGGTCTCATCAAGGATGGATTCAGACATCATTATATTTGAATCCATCCGTAATGAGACTATATATTTATCCAACCACTCTGCCACGAGTGGGATATGACACAAAATCACTTTTTTAAAGCGGGGTAAAGCTGGTTTGAGGTAATTTTTCCTTCTCTTAGACTAGTTGCCTTAACAAGGCTAAAGAACATAGTCTACCCAACTATTGACTTATAGCTAGAGGGAGAACAGATGGATTCATACTGTAACGGGGCATAAAATATTTATCTCAGGAAGAGAGTTTATTTTATGCACATGTGACGTCGGAGCAGTCTGGCACTTGACCCCTTCGCACATAAGTCCTAGTCAAGACTCCTGTTTCGGGCATAAGGCAACTGGCAAATAATGTGGGGGTTAATTTGGGGCTAGACTCATCTCGACGCTGGCAAGGGGGATTCCAATTTCACTTTTACATACACCATCATGTCCGTCGTTTTCCTACCCCTTCGGATAACGGAAAGCCTGGACTTCTAGGTTAAAACAAAATAGATTTCACTGTAATCAAAATTCCAAAATTCCCTTGTAATGTTTTTAAGGCGAATGAGATTTTTAGCGAGAATAAATGAAAGCGATACGAAGCTGAAAAAGATATGTGCAAAAGAAGGCAACTCGATAGATAAACAACATAACGAATAAATTTCAACACGAGGGAGCATTTAAAATGTAACAAAATTTTAATAAGTGAGGACCAAACAAATAATTATGTGATTTAAGAAACAATTCCTTTCTCTTTTCTTTCTTTCTTTTTAAGGTGCCGGCTATATTAAACCAGCAGACAGTCTTAAACACAAATGTCTCTCTTTCTTCTTTTTTCTTTTCTTTCTTTCTTCTTTCTTTTTTTTCTTTTAAACTATCGGCTTTGTTAAGCCAGGTAGGCAGTGTTAAACACAAATGTCTCTCTTTCTTCTTTTTTCTTTTCTTTTCTTTTCTTTATACTTTTCTTTCTTTTACATGAGGAAGTATTTAAGTCAACTCACTAATTCACGGTTTATGAAACAAATCCTTTCAGTTTCTTTCTTTCCTTTTCTGAAGGCATATAATCTCCAATATTTAGGAAGGGTAGAAGGAAAAACAGTTTTAAGTTGTACTTATCTTTTCCGAAGGGTTTACTTCTCATGTTCCTTTCTCTTACGGACGAGTGACATCCACCTCAGAATCGGCTGGGTCAGCCTTTCTGTTGATTACTGTCCAAAGGTTCTGTTCTATGCTTTTTACGGGGCATTCTCCCGGAGCGGCTGTGAACCGACGTCTTTATCCGTCGACTTCTGTCCTCAAAATTGAAGATCCCCTTCCAAATTTCCTTTGACGAAAAGGCACTATTTTTGGCGCGAAGGGCTCTGGCCAATCATTTGGCTCCTTCCTCCTCTATGTCACCCAGTCATGCTATTTCATTCGGGCTACTACAATGACCTACATTCCCTTCTCTGTTCAACCAATTATAGGTTATGGAGTTCAGGTAGCCCTTGGCTTTCATTCTGACCTGGATTCGTTATAGATCATGGAGTGTGAGTAATTTGACTTTCGTTCATATCTCCCTTTTAACGATCAGTCTTGGGGACTTATTAGTTCAAACACAGAGGGTAGGGCATATTAATCCTACCTTTCTCCTCTCAAGGGCATACCACGTCACAATACCTTTTCAAAAGGAATCATCGCAATGTGAAACAGCAAATGGGCTCGTCCAGGATTTGAACTCGGGTCACCGATTCCATTTCCTACGAAGATAACCGTTACGCCACAAGAGCCTCTTACTCTACATCTATTATATCCACGATTAAAAAATGTTAAAATTGGTAAATTTTTAGTTTCATATATTTTGAAAAACTTTTAATCTAGATAAAGGAAAACATGGCGTAATTGATTTTAAAATCGACGGGCAATAATTTGAAATCGTGAGTTTGTAACGATCCAATTGTATTTATGGATTTACCCAACTCTTCCACCATGGACAGGGTGGGACACAAGGTCATTTTTTAAGAGGAGTGTAGCTGGATTGAATTCAGAGTTTTCCTTCTCTAAAATGAGACTATATAGTATGATCAATGATTACGTTGAGATCAAATAAAGCAGCGTTCTCAAAACAGCAGGAAGCTCTCAAACAAAACTTACTTGTGGGATCGCCTGACAATCTTCAATCGGTAAGTTTTTAAATAGAAAAATACCTACATGTGCTGTCCATCTCACATAGGCGGTCAATCATAACCTGTAACGTGAATCGAGAAGGCAAGTTCAATGGCTCTTGGCTAGATTGGGACACCAAGCATGAAATCTTTTGGTAATGCGATGTTGGCGCAATAAAGTTACAATAAAAAACAGCCCTGTCGGCTGGGGCTGTCGAATACGCTGACAGCATTTCTGCAGAAGGGTCAGATTCCCCACCCCAAACCAGAGTCCTGGATATGTTACTAAACCATCTGATAGTGAGGCTCCAATTCCTGAACTTTGGGAAATGTGGAGTACCCTTTCATTGCTATTACAAGTTCACTCTGACCCCGAGTGGAAGTACGTATTAGGGTCCAGCCCAGTCGGTTGCGTAATGAGTGAAACTCACTCAGGAGCCGTAAGCAACCTACATACATTTTACAACTCGTCCAGAGTGAGGCTGGCAGAAGTAAACAAAAACCCTTCGCTCCGGCTACAGTGCCGCAGGGGCGAACATAGCAGCAGGTCAAAACTATTATATCCTTCTCTGTGCGATTGAATTTTTTTAAGTGGGGTGCGTGATGTTTCTATTGTTTTTGTGTATATGTATGCATGCATACATACATTTGTGTGTTTTCCTTTTCCTTTGTTCGTTAATTTGTTTCCCCTTTTTTATTCATTTATTTAATTTATTTGTCCATTTTATTTTTTTATAATGTACATTTATTGATTATATCGGTGTTATTTCATCTGTAAATATGTAATATGTATTCAAAGTAGCGTGGCGGCGTTCTAACACGTCTTCTTGAGGAGGTTCGATTCTCGGCATGGTCTTCATATGATCTAACTTTTTGTTGTGTGTTTGGCCCTTGATCTCTCTCTTTCCTTGTTACGGATGGAGTCGTATGTAGATGGCACCAGTTTTTCGTTATAGTGTTGCAATTTTCTGTGAAGATATTATAGGATCTGGGCTCTTCGTTTGTGCTCGTAATTATTGTCTTTCCCATATAGCCGACTGAGGGGTTATCACCATTACATTTTGACCTTTGTAAAGCGGTGGCAAATCTTTTGCACTCTGGTGGTAATATCTTTTTGTTCTTGTTGACGCTAGTGTAACCCCTCCAGGATTTTGTTCTTTTCCGGTTGTATGTTCCTCATCCTTATTGGGAGGTTCTCTCTGATGTTTTTTTTTGTACAGCAGTTGTGTTGGTAGGTAGTTGTGTTGGTAGGTTGTGGTTAATTGGTGTTGTTCTTAAACATAAGAATGCCATGTCTACGTCTGCATCGCTATCTTTAACCTTTTTTATGGTCTTTTTACCGTTGGAATGGTTCTTTCCACAAAGACTTGATTGAGCGTATTTTAGTGATGTGGTCAAATCCCCAGTCTTTGGTAAACTGCTTGAAAGTATAGCTGTCGGCCATTATCACTTATGATACGTTTCAGTATACTATGTTCTCCAAATATGGATTTTAAAGGACGTATAACCTCTTGACTTGTGCATTTTTCTGATAAACGGAAACTTGGAATGGTAGTCGGCCACAAGCAGGTACTTTTCCCCAGCTACGCAGAAAAGATCTATACCAATTACTTTCCATAATCTGGAAGGAATTTCGTGTGGTATCATGGTTTCCTTCCTTTGTTCGGTTCGATATTTTTGGCATGGAAGGCATCCATTTTTTCGATGTCTTTGTTTATTCGTGGTTAGTATACACATGTTTTGGCTCTTAGAATACTTTTTCAATGCCTTGATGTGATGCATGGATCTTGTTTAAGATTTCATTCTTCATAGTTTTAAGAACTAATATTCTTCTTCCTTTCAGTACCAAGGAGTCCTTCACAGATAGCTCATCTGTGAATGGCCAATATGGCTTGAGAGGTGTTAAGGTATCTTTGGCTGTGTCCGTTCATCCAACACGTATTTATTCCCTGAGTGCTGACACCATCTGGTCATTTCTTGACTCTTCTTTCAGCTCTGTTTGTTTGTGCTGAATTGCACAAACTCGATTCTTACATCCAAGTTTACTGGGCTGCAGTTGTTTTTGTTCAGTAGTCTTGACTACCCATCGGCTAACAATATTTCTTTTTCTGGTCGATATGCTACGGTGAGGTCATGTCCCTGTATTTCCATTAGCATCTGTTGTAACCTTTAGGGTGATGCTGACAGATTTTTCTGGCTGATCATTTCCAACGGTTTATGATCAGTCTCAACAGTAAATGGCTTCCCATACACATACATATGGAATCTTTGGTTCCCAAATATCACTGCCAACATCTCGCTTTTTATGTTTGTGTATCTTTGGTCAGTGAAAGTGAGTGATTTAAATGCGAATGCAACTGGCCAATCATTTTATAGTAGTGCTGCTCGCAGTCCTCTGCTAGAAATACCATCTTGGATAGCCATTGGTTGGGTAGGATCAAAATATGCCAGAGTTAATTCTTTATCAATTAGGGCCTTAATTCGTTGAAAGGCCTTCTCGTGGTTGCTCGTCCATATATATTCGTTTCCCTTTTTCAGGAGGCTGCGAAGGTTAGCAGTATGCTCAGATAAGTAAGTAAAGTTGGCGACCGTAGTTGAGTGTGACCAGAAGGCTCCTTTTTCAATAGCCACTACACCGAAGTGTAGGGGAGGGCGCTACTCTTTTCCCTGGATTGCTCTACTTTACCCTTGATACGTACCTTATATTGCTGCGTGTTAAGCAAGGATGTATCAAGTACCATTTTTAAAGTGTTTGGTATGACGCGACTTGGGATTGGACCCAGGTCTTCCGGACCATTGGTGAACACAAAACGAGGCATAAAAGAGGTCATGTAAGTCACCATTCCCAGGACATACTGTAACTCTGCTTCGTTGGCAGGAGATTCTAGAGTTTTGATGTCTTCTACTTTTTAGGGATCTGGGTGAACTCCCTTCTCATTGTAAATTCCTCCGAAGAATTTTATGAATTATGAATTTTATGAATTTGGTCTTGATGTTGCATTTTGTGCTGTTGAATACAAGATCATTTTCCTTTGCGACTTCCTTCAGACTCAGCAAGTTTCTATCACGATCCTTTTCCTCTTTTCCGAACACCACAACATCATCAGAGATACCATCTATTTGGTTCTCTGAGACTTCTTTTCTTTCGGCTGAAAATCATTTCGCATTACTGATGGAACTGAGATATGACTTCGGCTCAATTTGGGTTGTCCCATTTCATTGTAACGTTGTTTAGGACGGCCATTTTTGTCTCTGGCTCAACAGTGTGATAGTATCCGCTAGGGTCCATCCCAGTCAGCTGTGTAATAAGTGATACTCACACCTATATATATTTTCATAGACATCTTTATTCGAGCGAGCCGTAAGTAACACTACATACTTTTTAGAGATAGTTCAGTGTGAGGCTGGTGGAAGTAAACAAAAACCCTTCACTCCAGCTATCGTGCTGCAGAGGCGAACATAGCAGCAGCCACTGGTCAAAACTGTTATAGGCTGGGGCTGTAGAATACGCCAACTGCGTTTATGCAGAAGGGCAAGTTTACCTCTCAACAAGTGTCCTGGATATAGAACTAAATCACCTGATGGTGAGACTCCTGTCCTTAGGCTTTGGGGAATGTGAAATACTTCTTCATTGCCAATACTCCCAGACCCACTCTGACTCAGTGTGGCAGTATCTGTTAGGGTCCCACCTATCGGTTAAATAGAACTATTTAAATCAGACTTGACCGATAAAATGAAACGCAGTTTCTTCCAGGCAGCGGTCGTATCGATAGTGCTGTATGGATGCACAACTTGGACGCTAACTAAACGACTGGAGAAGAAGCAAGACGGCAATTACACAAGAATGCTGCGAGCAATATTGAACAAGTCCTGGCGGCAACACCCCACAAGGCACCAACTATACGGCCACCTGCCCCTCATCACGAAAACTATCCAAGTTAGACGAACCAGACATGAAGGACACTGCTGGAGAAGCAGGGACGAGCTCATAAGTGATGTACTCCTATGGACCCCCACATATGGCCGGGCAAAAGCAGGACGACCTGCTTGAACATACATTCAGCAGCTATGTGAGGATACGGGATGTGGCCCTGAAGACCTACCAGAGGCGATGAACAATAGGGAGAAGAGGCGAGAGAGGGTCAGAGATATCCGTGCCTGCGGCACGACATGATGATGATGACTATACTTGAAACCATTTAACTGTTTTCAAACATATGAACTCTGGTTCGTTTAAAAAATGTTATCAAAGAAATAAAAAAAATCCTATGTATAAAGTAGATTTGGCATTAAAAAAATATCAAGGGTTAATATGCCGTTAAGCCAAATAATCTAACAATAGAAAATAACAAGGAAATGCAGGATGTAACAAAAATACCTCCTACGTTTTAGAATGTTAAGCCCTAAACAGTATCAATTTTCTATCTGGAACAACATAATTCCGACATAAATGAGCATGGAAAGCTCTTTGTATAGCAATTATAGATTTACCGATCTTAAAAAAAAAAAACAACTTTCGACAGTCCTGATTTCATCTGAAGAAAAAAAAAATGGTAACACATTGACTTGATGGAGCTACCATTACCACTTGCCTATGTTCATTTACACCGCACAGATGACAATTTAAAATGTGAGTAATATTTCTGCCGTATCCTGTACTAGTAATGAAAAGAATGATAATAATAATTTGACTTCTTAACTGTTGCATTATGAAACATTCTTATAGCAATCCAGAAGTTTCTTTTACAAAGAAGATTAATCTCATTTGTATAAGTTTGATTTTCCAGAAGATGAAAAAAACAAAACAAACAAAAAACAAAACAAAAACAAAACAACAACAACCACAACAACAACATTTCTATTATTAAAAAAAATGCAGGTTATTTTTCGATAGGTGTCATTGGATACCTGTCGGTACGTTCGTTTATAGTAACATAAATGATGCAATCTTTCAGTACTCTTCTAAGTGAAAGTTTTTTCCGTGAGATATCACGATTAATCAACTGTGCATAACTTGTAATTTAGCTCATTCTATTGTTTCTGTTGAAATTTTGTTTTCATAGTTCTCGTGTGATTAGTAACTAAAAGGAAAAAGGAGATAATATTTTCTCAAATAAAACGCAATGAATAACGCACTACAAGTTTTTCAAATGTGTGAACAGATTTTTTTCGTAACGAGACTAAATCAAATCAACAGGGAACATTTTAACTAGAAAGTAGTTTAAATGGGCAAAGAAAATTAAGAAGATTGTTTATTATTTATATTATTTCAGAAAGGTGCTAAGAATGACATACATCATGTCGGTTGGGTTTAGAATATGTTCACTGTATATACTGCAGAGGGGTAAAACTTCCCGACCCCCCAAAAAAAGGGGGGGGTCCTGGGTATGACCCTAAAAGGAATCTGATGGTGAGGCTCCACTTTTGGAACTCCAGAGAGTGTGGAGAACCAACGCCTTCTATCATAAGGCGTTGGGAGTACACCTTTCTTGCCATTATTCCAAGGTCCACTTTGACTTGGAGTAATAGAACCAGTTAGGATCTTTTCTATAGTTCAAATAGATCTTTTAAAAAATTATTCGTGTTCGGTAGGATTATCTGATATATAACCCTGTGCCAAAAAATCATGAGAAACTACGCAAATAATATAAGTATAAACATACAATGAACGTAATTTCCTAACCGGCAGGTAAAAAATAACCCTAGACGGGATGACATGCCGTTAAAATCAATCAATAACCAATCAATCTGAATGATACAACGAAGATAAATTTGTACGTATACATTCTTGAATGAAGAGAGTATGTATGTATGTATGTATGTATGTATGTATGTATGTATGTATGTATGTTATTGTTATATGAACGAGCAAGTTATACCATTCTAACTTATCTCCGAAAGTATATGGCCCAGTCGGCTGGGGCTGCAGAATACACCGACTGCATTTCTGCAAAAAGGTAAGACTCCCCTCCAACGTGTGTCCTGTGGCCCAGTCGGCTGGAGTTGCAGAATATACGGACTGCTTCTCTGCAGATGGGTGAGACCCCCCTCCCAATGAGTGTCCTGGATATGACACTAAACAATCTGATGTTGCGGCTTTAGTAATCCTGGAGCTTTGAGGAACGTGGAGTATCATTTCGTTGCCATGGCTCAAAGGTCCACACTCTGGCCCAGAGTGGTAGCACCTGACAGGGTCCTATCCATGGATCAAATAGAACTGCAGGACATTTAAACTGTGTATTTATGTTAAACTGAGTTACTTGGGATAGAACAGTTTTTACATTTAACTGTGTGTAAACCAAAAAGTGTACTTATGCTAAACTGAATTGTTTGAAATAGAACTGTTCGATCATTTAACTGTGTGTAAGGAAAAGACTGATGCTTAATTGCTTAATTGAATAGTAAGGGATACATAGCGATATTTAGAACAGTTTAACTTTGTTGACATGCTAAACGGAATTGCTTGAAATAGAACGGTTTGAGCATTTAACTGTGTAAACAAAAACTGTATTTATGCTAAACTAAATTGTTTGAAATAAAACTGTTTTTATATTTAACTCTGTATTCGTACAAGACAGAAATAAATAAAACCATTTAATTGTATACAAAGAATGAGCTCAGGCTCGTTTAAAAATGTTATCGACAAAATGTGTTTAGAAATCATATATCTCATATGTATAAAAAGGATTTAGTATTAAATAACTTACAATGGTTGATATACCATAAAACCCAACCAAACTGTACTTATGCTAAATCGAATTGTTTGTGATAGAACTGTTTATATGTATAAAAATGGATTTGGCATTAAATAACCTACAATGGTTGATATGCCATAAAACCAAACCAACCAACGAACCAAGTAACCAACCAACCTAAGTACAATTATGGTATTTTTAGAAAATTTCTTCGCAAACGGATCAGTAAAACTTTTCTTCCTTTTTTTCTGATGCTAATCCAATTATTATTTTTTTTTTCTCTTTTTACTTTAAATTTCTAAAGCAACTCTAAATCCTTATTCTGTAAAATGAGACTAATATTATTTCTAATAGTTATATTCGTGCATGGTAATACAGAGGAGAATGTAAAGAGAGAAAAGAAGGCTGTTCCAGCGAGAACAAGGCAATATCACTCACCGTTTTTGATGTAGTGATAAAGAAATAGATAACAAATAAACAAGAGTTAACAGTCAGAGAAATGTATATGGAACAAACAATTCTCATAGACAGAATGTCTGTTCTGTTCGGTTGGTAGTTAAGGTTACATAGCAGCAGAAAGAATGGGAAGTTTGGCGCTCAGAACGTCGGCTCACTTTCTTCGCGATACCGAGAAAGGTCAGCCTTGAAGCGAGGCTAGTAGCAGTTTATTTGATGACGTATTTGTTGGATCGATGAGCGTTCTTGGTGGTACGAGTGAAGTGAACGGGTGTTCTTCTTGGACCGGTCGCAGATAGTGCTATAATGAGGGGTTGATATGTGTAAAGGTCTCTTGTACTGCATGTGTTTACGAGGGAAGAGGATCGTAAGAGATGGCCCAATGCAAGTTGCGTGAGTCAGTTTCTTCGTGCCGACTCGCGTAACCTGTATTTTGCCTGTATAAGACCATTTGCCGTGGTCGGCAAGACGCCCATGAAATCGCTGTAGTAATGTTTCGTATTTGAAGTAATCGATACTTGCTAGGTATTGATTACTACTGCGGTGAATCAACAGGATGGATGTTGATTAAGGGGAGAGAGAGAGAGAGAGAGAGAGAGAGAGAGAGAGAGAGAGAGAGAGAGAGAGAGAGAGAGAGAGACGAACGACCTGCTGCTGTATCAGGTATATCTTTATTAACCCAAATCCCCGGATGTGGTAGGAGCCTTAACCCCTGTGGCACCAAAGGCTATTTCCCTTTTCGTTTGTTAGGATATTACAGCTGTGTTTATGTGTTTAGGACTGTTTGACGCTGGTAAGAGAAGAGGACGTCATATGTGTTGCTGGGCCTGAAGTTTGACTACGTCCTGATTTATTTAAAACACAAAAGGAACAAAATGCAATGTTCAAGTATTTTGGAACATGAAGCCCCAGATAAAAGAGGGGGAAGTATGGGGAGTGGTCATCGCTATTCATAAGCTATTCTTAGGGACCCTAGCTAGCCTCAGTCGCCAACCCATTCATACAGTTCAATAAAAACCCATTCACACCAAGCTGCCGAGAAAAAAAGAGGAAAGCGAGATTGAAAATTCAGGTGTATTTATATATTTCAGGGGTACTGATTGTGGTGCCTTCTAATTGGTCAAAAGGGGTCACGTGACCTGCCTTTCCACTGTCTAGAGTAAACAATAAGCTGATATTTATCCATGCCTCCAACCAAGCAGGTCATTTTAGAGTGGGAATTCGGGAGGAAGAGGTCGCACACGAGACGAGACTCGTGCCCTTCTGGACAAAACTGTTCATAGGATCACCAGGTGCAATCTGATCTATGCTAGCTTTTGATAGGTCTCCTGGAACGTATTATTGATTCACTAGATCCGAAGGTTTTGTGCAATGTGAATCTATGCTCGTCGTTGATACTCCACCTGGCACAAATCCCATTTGGCTGGGAGACCGGTTTCTGGTCCAAAACCGGAAAATTACGCAAGCTAGTGTTCTTTGCCCAGTCGGCTGGGGCTGTAGAAACACCAACAGCTTCTTTGAAGAAGGGTAAAACCTTTCCCCAACGAGTGTCCTGTATATGACAATAAACAATCTCATGGTGATTCCAGTAATGCTTTGGGGAATTTGGAGTACCTCTTCATTGCCATCACTCCCAGGTCAACTCTAACCCGGAGTAGTAGTACCTGATAGGGTCCTATCTATAGGTCAAATAGAACTAAACTGTGTTGGTTGAGAGGGGACAATTTTGACATTCAAACTGCTTATTCATGCTAAATGGAACTGTTTAAACATTTAAACTGCGTATTTAAGCTAAACTGAATTATTTGAAATAAAACTGTTTTACATTTAACTCTGTGTATTGCCCAGCCGGTTGAAGCAGTAGAATACACCGATTGCATCTCTGCAGAGGGGTAACCCCCCCATAACGAGTGTACTGGATAATGACACAAAACAATCTGATGGTGAGGTTCCAGTAATGCTGGAGCTTTGGGAAATGCGGAGTACCCCTTCATTACTATCGCCCCCATGTCCACTCTAGTTCGGAGTGGTAGCACCTGATAGGGTCCTATCAATGGGTCAAGTAGAGCTAAACTGTGTAATAATGCTAAACTAAATTGCTTGAAATAGAACTGTTTTGACATTTAAACTGCGCACTTTACCCAGTTTAAGGATACTTTCGCTAAACTGAATTGTTTAGAATAGAACTGTTTTGACATTTCAACTGCTTACTTATGCTAAAATGAATTGCTCGAAATAGAACTGTTTTGACATTTAAAATGCATACTTATACTAAACTGAATTGCTTGAAACGGAACTATTTTTGAATGCTAAACTAAATTCTTTGAAATAGAACTGTTTTTGACATCGAAACTGTGCTTACGCTAAACTGAATTGTTTGAAATAGAACAGTTTTGAAATTGAACTGTGTGTAAGCAAAAAAACTATAGTAAATAATAAACTGAATTGTTTAAAATAAAACTGTTTGACTAAACTGAATTGCTTGTAATAGATATGTTTTTGACAATTAAACTGCGTACTTATTCTAAACCGAATTGTTTGAAATAGAGCTGTACATTTGTATAAAAATGGATTTGGCATATCAACAAAGGTTGATATGCCATAAAACCCAAACAAATAAACAAACAACTGTTCTGTGTGGTTATATAATGTTTTTTTCTCCTTTTTTCTTTCTTTTTTTACCTTGAAGAAAAAGTCTTGAATAATAACAAAAATTGATTTAGAGTAGAATATTATTCCTCATTCTGTATTTATGATGGCATTACCGTACAAAATAAATCGTTCTAACCCTAACCCAAAACTTGCCAGTAGAGTTTGATAAAAACTAAAATGAATGTTTACTCATCTTTTTAAAGCAGTCTCATTTCTACCAGTTGCATATACTTAAAAAAAAAACAAGATCATTAAACGAGATTTGCTTATTACGTTCATTCTGAAAGAGGTTAATATTATGATTTAACAGAAAGAGAGTGCTCAAACAAATAAATTATTAATATTTGAAGCTTTTATTAATGGAATAAGCAAATCGTTCTAAAAAGGTTTTTTATAAATCAGAAAAGTGCTCAAATACAACCGAGTAAAGCAGGATAAAACTTAAAATAAATAAATGTTTATTCACTTTTAGCAAGTTTCATCTGACGATTGTATTTTTTTAGTACATGAAACTTTTTATTAAAGAGCTTCAATGGTTGAAATATGTCCAAAACATCTTTTACGCATTTCATTTTTTCAAATAATTCTATTTTATGTTCTTTGTTTCCAATTAAAACTTATACCAACAGTTATAAATTGTAAATCTGACTCTAAAGTGAAAAAAAACCCTACTTTTTAAAAACCTTACGATAAAATAAAAAAACTATACAGTAAAATAAAAGTCTACGTAAAGGAAAAAAGTTTTGTTAATTATACACTTATATTTTTTTATGAAATTGATATTATTCAGTGATAATGGAATTTATTGATTTAAACATTCTTTTGTCAGGAGTAGTCTTAACTACATTGATTAGGTGTAATTATTTTACATCTGTTTGAGGAACCATAAATCTAATTAGTGATGTTTACTTATTTTAGCAAGACGAATGATTCCTCATGTTTGTCTTGGAAATTTGAATTCTGTACGATTAGTTACGTCTTGCAGCATCATGGCTTCTGCTAATAATTTTTAGGGACCTCCCGCCGATGAGAGTCTCTTCTTCACGGAGAACAAGTTTTACATTAGAATATTTCACTGTGCCCACTAAATACGCATGTTAAATTAAGTAGCTCCATGACTAGTTTTTATGGCATATCAACCCGTCTAGGGTTATTTCATAATTAAAGTACGACAAGAGTTTAGGGAACTGCGTTTATTGTATGTTCATTTTTACTTTTTTGTTCAGTTATTTTTTTATTTTTGCACAGAGACCTATGAGCATGAATAATTTTTAAAAAGATCTATTAGCCCCATAGATAGGACCACACCAAGTTAGAGTGGACCTGGGAGTAATGGCAATTAAGAGGTACTCCACATTCCCCAGATCTCCAGAATTGAAGCCTTACAATCAGATGCAGTTGAGTGCAATATTCAGGACACCCCTTTTTTGAGGGAAGGCCTTATTTCCCTGCAAGGGATGCAGTCAGCGTATTTTAAGTATCACCGACAGGGAAAAGACCTTTGTAAATATTTATATCTTTTCAATTGTTTATAAAATTTTGCGTTTTATTTTTCCCGAAGTTTTTGCAGAGGTAAACGCCACTGTATCCGCATGGAAAAACTCTGTCAACGCCGCAGTAGGAGGGGTAGGATTACTTATAGGACCTAGAGCACTAAAAACGCTTAATAGCGTTGAGAAAATACAACCTAGAATGATGGCAGCTACATTTAACGGAAACCCCAGAGCAACAATCATCTCATGCTACAGCCCCACCAATGTTAGTGAAGAAAATGAACTAGTCACCTTCTACGATGAGTTATCCTCATTAGTGCGTAGCATCCCGAAACACAACATGTTAGTCATTGGCGGAGACATGAATGCCCAAATCGGGAAAAACGGAAACAACAAATACAGCCTCCACAACACGTCAAATAGGAATGGGCAACATCTAACAGATTTCATGATAGAAAATAGATTAGCATGCCTCAATACAAACTACCAAAAAAGAGAGGGCAAACTATGGACATACACGCACGCAAACAATACTAAAGCTCAGATAGACTACGTCCTTATAAACAAGAAATGGAAGAATAGTGCATTGAATTGCGAGGCATACTCCTCTTTTGAGGGTGTGTCCACCGATCACCGAATAGTCACGGCGAAAATACGGTTAAGCCTACGAAAAAACGCCAAACGAACAGCGACCACCAAACACTATGACTGGGCCTTATTAAACAACAAAGAGATAAATACGTATTAGAATTAAAAAACAGATTCGAAACACTACAAGAAAAGACGGAAAAAAGTACACCAAACGACGAATATGAAAATTTCGTCAATGCACACCTCGAGGCTGCAGCAAAATACATTCCAACAAAAATTAGAACTAAATATAGAGTCCCATGGGAAACTTTAGCGGTGAGAGAAAAACGTGCACTAGTGAAAACAGCCTCCAAAAACTATCGAAAAAACCCAACAAACACAAATGCCTTAAAACTAAAAACGGCACAATATCAATTAGCAGGCATATATATAAAGGAACAGACAGAATACATTCAAAATCAGATAGATAAGATTAGAGACTCGGTGGAAGATAGACAATCTAGAATAGCCTGTCAAACAATAAACGAAGTGAGCAGAAGAAAGAACACAGCCAAAGCAAAACTTAAAGCAGCAAACCAACAAGAAAGAATAAAACTGTGGAAACAGCACTTCGAAAACTTACTTGGAAACCCACCAAAAATAACACATGAACCAATCACCAGAATAATTAGCAAACAATTAGACATTAAACTAGGACCGTTCACACAAGAAGAACTCGACTCGGTTCTCAGAAAAATTAAAAATAGGAAAGCTGCAGGGCTGGACGAAATTCCCCCGGAAGTGTGGAAGACCAGACAATTCGACGACATACTGCTCCGCCACTGCAACGCAGTATACAATCAAAATCCGATAGATAGATGGATGAAGGGATGCATACTCCCCTTCCCTAAAAAGGGGGACCTCGGATTAGCCAAAAACTACCGAGGCATAACACTTACATCCATAGCTGCCAAAATCTACAATGCCCTACTACGAAACCGAATAGAACCCAAAATCGACAACATACTTAGAAAAAACCAAAATGGCTTCCGAAGAAATAGATCCACGACCTCACAAATATTAACCAACCGCAGAATCCTTGAAGGTGTACGGGCAAAGAACCTACAAGCGACATTAATATTTGTCGACTTTACCAAGGCTTTCGACTCCATTCACAGAGGAAAGATGGAACAAATACTACTAGCATACGGCATACCTAAAGAAACCGTAGCGGCAATAACGATTCTCTATAGAAACACTAAAGTAAAAGTACGATCACCGGATGGAGACACAGAATACTTTGACATTGTAGCAGGAGTACTACAAGGGGACACGCTGGCCCCGTACCTCTTTATCATTTGTCTAGACTACGTACTTAGAACATCGATTGACAAAATCAAAGAGAACGGCTTCGAACTGACGAAGAAAAGAAGCAGAAGATACCCCGCAACAACAATTACCGACGCCGACTACGCCGATGACATAGCGATACTGGCAAATACACCTGACCAAGCCGAAACACTTCTGCATAGTTTGGAACGAGCAGCAGCAAGCATAGGCCTCTATGTTAATGCACACAAAACAGAATATATGTGCTATAACCAAACGGGGGACATCTCCACTCTAGAAGGAACCCCACTTAAACTAGTAGACAAATTCACGTACCTAGGAAGCAGCGTCGAATCAACCGAAAAGGACATCGAAACGAGGTTAACGAAAGCATGGACAGCTATCAATAGGCTATCGATTATATGGAAATCAGACCTAACCGATAAAATGAAACGCAGTTTCTTCCAGGCAGCGGTCACATCGATACTGCTATATGGATGCACTACATGGACGCTAACAAAACGGCTGGAGAAGAAACTAGATGGCAATTACATAAGAATACTGCGTGCAATCCTGAACAAGTCCTGGCAGCAACACCCCATAAGACACCAACTGTACGGCCACCTGCCCCCTATCACAAAAACTATTCAAGTTAGACGAACCAGACATGCAGGACACTGCTGGAGAAGCAGAGATTAACTCATAAGAGATGTACTCTTATGGATCCCCACGCATGGCCGCACAAAAGCAGGACGACCAGCTCGAACGTACATTCAGCAGCTATGTGAGGATACAGGTTGTTGTCCTGAAGACCTACCTGGGGCGATGAACGATAGGGAGGAGTGGCGAGAGAGGGTCAGGGATATCCGTGCTGCCAGCACGATATGATGATGATGAAATAGGTCCAATACAGGGTTGTTGTAGGTGGGGCATAGAATATGCTGCTGAAGAGTAATACTTCTTCCCCACAAAAATAATATCCTGGATATGACACTAGACTGCATCTGGTGAGACTCTTTCTGGAGATCTAGAGGGTGTGGAGTACCTCGTCATTGACATTACTGCCAAGTCCACTCTGACTCGGAATAGTAATACCTATTAGTGTCCCATTTATGGCTCAAATAGATCTTTTTTAAAATTTATTCGAATTAGCAAAAAAAAAAAAAATGTAAAAATGAATGTAAAATGAATGCGATCCCTTAACTCCAACACATAAAATAACCCTAGACGGGTTGACATGGCGTTAGAATAGGACATTATGATAATTTCAAACATTTTATATCTACACTTGAAAAAAATAAAATTGAGGCGAAAATTCAATATAATGAAGCAAGATATTCGAGTTCTTTCACGTTTTCTTCTTGAGCCGTTGTTCAGCCTTTATGTTTCCTTTATCTTATCCTAATTTAATCTTTGTACACCTGATAACACTAATTCCATTAAGCTGGACGAAGTCATTTTCTTTGCAATCTCAGCACAATCGTATAAGCTGCCTACATCTGAAAGAAATTCTTTTTCTGATCCGGACGAGTGAAATATGTGCTTTGAATCTTCTCGTTAACTCAAAACGTCATTTGTGTAAAATGTCACGTACAAAAGCTTAGCGTTAAATTCCTTGCTTGGATTTTCACCAATTCCACCAGTGCACAAATGGCGGGCATTGTAGTGAGAGAGACAGAGACAGAGATAGAGTCAGAGTGTCAGACAGACAGACAAACAGACTGTAAGAAATAGTAAGAAAGAGGAAGTCAGAGAGAAAGAGGTACTCTTATATATCTTGGAAGCTTTATACATACTAATACTTTCATTTTAATTGCATCAGCTTGCTTTCCGTAGAAGGGTTATAATCAACACTTGCCAAGACTTTTTTGCGTCATTATATTCTTATGTTAATTTATAAGAAAACCGCTTATATCTCTGCATTTATTTCAAAGTTGGTCATTGAACTAAAAAAGATATTAATGATGTTATTCTTTAAAAACATTCAACTCCCAGCGAGTGTCCTGGATAGGACATAATACTACATCTAATGGTGAGGTTCCAGTCTTTGCGGAATGTGGAGTATCCCTTCATTACCATTACTCTAAGGTCCACCCTGACCCAAAGTGGAAGTACCTGTCAGGGTCCCAACTATGGATCAAATTGATCTGTTTAATTTTTTTACTATACAGGAAATCATTTAACTATGACAAATAGAACTATTATTGTATGATAGCAATACTTGAAACCACTTAACTCTGTGCAAACAAATAAGTTCTAACTCGTGTAAAAAACTGTTACCTGCAAACTATTCTTTTGCAAATCATATATATTATAAATTATATAGAAACAGGATTTGATTAAGGTTGATATGCCCTAAAATACCAACCAACAACATTCAATTGATTTTATAATATTTTAAATCACCAAGATAATATTTAGTTCATATGGACACCCATATCAGTATAGAATAGCTAAAAATTATTGGTTCGGTTTCTTCGTTTAATGGCATATCAACCCTCGTGGGTTATTTAATGCAAAAACCATCCTTGCAGAAAGATAGCAGTGATACTATTTAACACTAAGCCGGGTAGATAAGGGAGTTCATACCTTTGCCAAGAGTATTAATCCGAAAGTGAACTTAATAGTGCGACTGGAGTTCGAACTCGCTCACTACGATGACTACAGTCCAGCACATTAGCCACTACGCCGCAGGTACTCTCCATCTTCTTGCGGTTTTGTTTCTTCGTTTGTGGTTAACTATTCAACTCATAGCTGGGAAATAAGGAGGTTTATACCTTTCCTACCGTTATTAGTACGAAACTGAAGACAAATAATTAAACAGGATAGATAATTTGAATATGAACACTGGTAAAAACTTTCATAAATGAATTATTCTCTGTATACTAGACCAACTGCATAATGACATACTTTTTTGCAATCAATTAATAAAAAGGGATTTTTTGTTTTGTTTTGAGAAGAGGCTGTCAAAAAGTAACAGGCTCCTCTTCGTGGCTGTCCGGGCTTCGATCTGATGTCCAGGCTGAACACCCTTTTCATAGGCCCTGGTTAGGAGTTACAAATTTCACACAAGACTGTTTGGAAATTTTTGGGGAAATGGTTGAAAAGCATTTCTTAAAAATCGCAATTATTGCAAGGTTTAAATGTTCGGGAGAAAATAACGTGATTTCAGTACAGAATTGCTGGACTATTTTGGAGATGGTTCTATGGAGCGTTTAATTTTAATTTGTAGACATCACACACACACACACACACACACACACACACACACACACACACACACACACACACACATATATATATATATATATATACGCATGTATTATCCTGGACGAAACTGTTTACATTTCAAATAGCACTAATATCCTTGGTGAATGTATGCATTCAATTATTCTCCCTCCAGCTATGGATAAATAGTAGAGACGATTGGGATCTTTAACCTTGGTATAGAACTGGTTCAGGAGAAGGAAAACTTTAAATTTGAACTTGTTAAACTCCGTTTAAAAATTGACCTTTCTTCATCCTACTCATGCGGAAGGGTTCATTTATATATATATATATATATATATATATATACATATATATATATGTAAAGTTGACGACCGTAGTCGAGGGTGACCCGAAGGTTTCCTTTTCATTAGTTACCACACCGAGGTGTTGGGGAGAGTGTTACTCCTTTTCCTGGATAACTTCACTTTATCCTTGACCACTACCTTATAATGCTGAGTGTTAAGCAAGGTAGCGTCAAGTACCATTTTTTGAGTCTTTGGTATGACTCGACCTGGGATTGAACGCTTCGAGCAGAAGTTAACTCCAAAATCAAAACAGGAGAAGGAAACTCCAGCATCCTCTGCTGACATATAGGTATCCTTTGACAGAAAAAGTTTAAGAGAAAGTACTCTAAAATAAAACCTGCATTTTGCATTGTCACCAGTTATCTTACAATGCTTGTCACTAGACTGTAGTTATGTACACTCCGAGAGTTGCATTAGTATGTCACAATAATCCAATGACATACAGATGTCATACTACCTTATCATCTTATGCATCTTGTATATTTTTCACAAGTTGAATTAGTAATTAATCATTACGTTTAATTAGTTTAGATTAGGTCATTTTGTTTAATAGCATATCAACTCTTGATGGTTATTTAATGCCAAATTTTGTTTATTCATATATATGATTTTTTAATTGAATGGTTTGTTGGTAACTTTATGTTTAAATAAATTAGAGCTTATTTTTTTGCATAGAGTTAAATGTTTTCAAGTATTGCATCAATCTTTAATCGTAATTTTTAAAAATCGCAATTAAAGAAAAAGACTAATATACATACTTATATTTCTGATTTATTTCAAATTGCTTTCGGATATACTTTATATATTTTTTTGATTGAGGTTTACAATAACACTTTGGTGTAAAAAGATAAGGCCACCACGAAAAAAACGCAGAAATTTGGATTGACCCACTTTTTCTTTCAAAAATTAACATTTTTATAAATGTATTTAGTAATAAAATTATCTACTAAAAAATCTTTCAAAGAAAATTTTTTTTGAAAGATTTTTTAATAGATAATTTTATTACTAAATACATACGATGAAAAAGGTTGGATCTTTTCTACAAGTACAGATTGAAGGATACGGTCGGGACTAAACATATTGGTGGTAAGGCTTGACGTAACCAGCCGATTGATCAGATTAGGCCTATACGACAGCCCATCTAGTTCAGTAAATGCCAAAGGGATGTATTACAAATCACTTCACAACTCAGTTGCTGGGTCAAGGACTGCTCAACCACAAGGATGCCGTATTTAAGCATCCCGGTTCACCACTCACGGCCAACTAGTGGCCTCGTTGAGGGAAGGGTCTTACTCATCAGCAGAGGTGCAGTCGGCGTATACAGCCCGAGCCGACAGGTCGACGAGATGTTTGAATTTTAATTTTGGTAGTAAAGACGGCTATTATCTGAAATTCGTTTTGCGAAAAATCATTGTTAGCACACGCGCTCATGGCATCATCAGACGAAGTATTTTTGATTAATCGATCTACTTGTACATTATATGATCAAAAGGCATCATAGAGAATAACAGATTAATTGATTGATTTTAAAGACATTTCAACTCGTCGCGTTCATATTCACATTTTCGTGTAGTTGTTTCTTAAAACATTGTTTTTGCACACCGTCCTATCAAATATTAAGAATTTTAAACTGATCTATTTGATCCATAGATATGATCCTAACATGTACTTCCGTTTCAGGGAAGTTTACGTATCGTAGTAGCAAATGCGACGAACTGTGTCATCGTAGTTAGTAAATTCGAATTCTAGTCATACTAGTTAAGTTAATTTTCAAACTGATACTCTTGGGAAAGGTATGAACTCCTTTATCCTCCCAACTATGGGTTAAATAGTTAAAAAATGTTTACAAAGATGACTTTGGTATTAGATAACCCACGAAATTTGATGTGTACTTAAGCAAAGAAACCCAACCAACTTACCACTACAGGTCAGAGTGTACCTGAGAGTAATAGCAATGAAGGTTTACTCTACACTCCCCAGAACTCCAGAACTGGATCCTCACTATCAAAGCAGTTTAGTGTTATACTCTGGACACCACTTTTTGAGGTTGGGGGTCTTACCTCTCTATAGGGGACACAGTTGGTGTATTCTAGGTTCCACCAAGAAGGCCTTATAGAGGATGGGTTTCATAATTTATTAACAAGAACAGAACAACATATACAGTATTAACAATTATACAGACACATTGGGACTAACAGACAAATGAGGAAGTCCTTATGGTGTAGTGGCTAACGTGCTGGACCACGACATCGTAGTGAGCGAGTTCAACTTCAGTCTCGCTATTACATTCATTTTCGGATTAATACCCGTGGGAAAAGTATGAACTTCCTTGTTACCCCTGCGATAGGTTGAATAGTATTAGTACTGTTCTTCGTCAAGGAAAGCTTTGTCATTAAATAACCCACGAAGGTTGATATGCTATTAAACAAAGAAGCGAAACCTAACACACAAATGTCAAAAATTGCTTCTACTTATTCCATTTTTCTAAACAATGTCTATTTTACAATCCTTGTTCCCAATTAAGAATTTCCGTCAGACGTGACGATAAAAAAATGAACCACCACAACAGAAAAGTGATTCGCCTATCATATTTTTTTATATTATCTAATGAAGTTAATATTGTTCACTGAAAAATTTCGTGGAGTTTTGCAGAGAAATATCTTTTAATTTAAGTGAGTGACTCTTAAGAGATTTTCTTTTTGTCTGGATTCTTTAGTTCCAAGAAACTATGTAATTATTTGACATTCACAGCTTGAATTAGTCATCATCATCATCATCATGGCGAGCTGACAGTATGTATTCCCGTGACTCTCTTTCGCCATCCGTCCCTATCATCTATCGCTTTCAGCCGGTCCTCTAAACGGTATCCACTGTCCACATAAAGCTGATGAATATGTCTTTTCCAATCGGTTAACACTGGTGTGTCCATGTGTAGGAGTTCTTAGGAGAACAGCTCTCATGAGTTCGACTTTATTTTACTAGAAATGCTCAACATGTCTTGCTCATCTTTCTGGGATGGCTAGTGAGATGGGAGGTAAGTGACTATAGAACCGCTGTTTTGTAGGATGCTGCTTCCAGGATTTGTTCAAGATAGCACACCACATTCTTGTGAAGTTTCCATTTAGTTTTTTCTCCTAACTTTTCGTCAGAGTCCTGGTGGTGCATCCATACATTAGCACGTACACAGCCACAGCTTGGAAGAATTCCCGTTTGATTTTATCATAGAGATCAGATTTCCATATAACCTGTCAATAGCAGTTCATGCTTTACTTATGCGTATGTTGATACCATTGTCAGTAGTGGAGATATTGCTACCGAGGTATGTGAACTGGTCTATTAATTTCAGAGGCTTTTTATTAAATGAGATAGCATCATTTAGATTAAAATGCATGAACTCTGTTTTATCTGAGTTCACGTAGAAACTAATGCCTCTTGCTGTCTGTTACAAACGATGCAGCCGTGATTTGGCTTGGGCAGGTGTATTTGTAAGACGAGCTAGAAAATCTGTGTAATTAAATGTGAATAATTACTTTAGTAAAGTATGCATCGTTATTTTTCCTTCTTTTAAAGTTTAGATATTAAAACTGTTTGATAAGTTCCGTCTGACGACCAATTTTCTGACTTCAATGAGTATGTATATTAAATTTAGTAGCTCTACATTAGACTGTTTGATCGTCTATTCAGTACAGACACACAAGCTTTTCCCAACTATTGATAATAGATTCATATTTGTCTTTTAAATTTTTATTTAATAACAATTTTATAAAAAGGTGTTATAAATGATATATAATCGATTATTAATTATTCACAGGAGCCATGTGTTTTGAAATGGTCAGAATCGGTTTTGGTTTCTTTGTTTAATGGCATATTAATCTACGTTGGTTATTTAATGCTAAAGATATCATTGAAGAAGCACATGGCTCAGTCGGCAGAGGCTGCAGAATACGCTGACTGCATCTCTGCAGAAGGGTAAGACTCTTCCAACGAGTGTCCTGGTGGCCCAGTCAACTGGGGTTGCAGAATACACTGACTGCATCTCTGCAGAAGGGTAAGAGTTCCCCAACGGGTGTCCTGGATATGACACTAAACAATCTGGTGGTGAGGTGCCTTGGGGAAAGCGGAGTACCTCTTTATTACCGTCGGTCCCAGGTCCACTCTGGCCCGGAGTGATAGTACCTGATAGGGTCCTATCTATGGGTCAATAGAACTAAACTGTGTACTTATGCTTAACTGGATTGTTTGAAATAGAACTTTTTATATGTTTAAAAATGGATTTAGCATTAAATAACCAACAATAGTTGATATGCCATAAAACCAAATCAAACCAAATTGACGAAGAACAGTAGTGGTACTATTTAACCCAAAGCTGGGAGGAGCTAAGGGGGTCTCTACCTTTCCTAAGAGTATTCGTCCGAAAGTGAACGTAATAGTGTGACAGGAGTTCAAATTCCTTTACAGCGATGTTGAAGACTAACACATTAACCATAATGCCATTGAGACTCCACTCTGAAACGGATTCTGTGACTGTGGGTAAATCTTCAAAAAAGTCAACGAAAAATAAAAGACAAGAATTCGGTCAGCCATTTATTCATCTTTTCTTGTTGGCAGACGAAAGATAACAATTGTGGTTGAAGGAGGTTTAAAAAGTCTTTTTGGTATAGCCCAAGTACGGGTACTTTTGACCACCTTTGTTTATTATTAAGGACATGGGTGTCTCCAGTGTTCAGGATTTGTTCTGTTTAAGGAATTTTTTCTGTAGGCAGATTCATCACGTGCAAGTTACGTCGTGTGTGAAGGCGTAGACCAGTGTTGTTTCAATATATACTTATATACTTACCAACCCCACTGCATAAGCAAGATGTGACATAAAGTCAAAATTCTATGCAGGATGTAACAGGTTTGAATTCAAATTTTTTTTCCATGATTGATTGCAATACTAAGGTTAAAGAACCAAGTCTGCCCTACTATTTATCCAGAGCTGAAGAGAGAATAGTTAGATTTTTTCTTCCCAATGAGTTCGGCCAATGTATTCTTCATTCTTCCACAAGAAACTATTGCACTTAATAACCGTTTGAAAATGTTGGACGAAACTCTTTATTTAATTTTCAGTAACATGCTGTATAGCATTTCCAGGTTAGGTTAGGTTATGTTTCTTGGTTTAATGGCATATCAACCTCCGTGGGTTATTTAATGGCAAAGCCGTCCTTTTAGAAGAACATCAGTGATGGTATTTAACCCATAGCTGGGAGGATGAGGGGTTCATACCTTTCCCAAGGGTATTTGTCCGAAAGTGAACGTAATAGCGCGACTGAAGTTCGAACTCGCTTACTACGATTTCGCAGTCCAGCGCTTTAACCATTACACCACGAGGACATTTCCATAGCGTTTCTGGACATGTCACGTCGAGTATCTTTTTACTCGAGAATCCCTCAAAACGTGGCAATTCTTCCTAAGGATGCTGCTGATAATTCCCTTCACTATACTTTGTCAGTAAGGTTTACAATACACTGGCTGTACCCTATGCAGAAGGGTAGACTCCCCCCCCTCCAAAAAAAGGAATGTAGTTCTGGATATGACACAAAACTGTATCTAATGATCAGGTTCCAGTTCTGAAGATCTGGGAAGTGTGGAGTACGCCTTCATTGTCATAACTCCCAGTCCCATCAATGGGTAAAAAAGAACTGTTAAAAAGTTACTTGTATTCGATTGAGCCATGTGAATAGAAAACGCGATCACACCTCTAACTATGCAAACTCGTGTATCTCTAAGGAATGCTACTCGTAATGAACAAAAATGAACAACAAGCCAATTTTTTCAACGCCCCTTGGTGGATGGAGAAAGTACCAAGGAGCCCAGCCAAGGAAATAGGATTTGTAGTTTAGGTCCGGGCGACGTCTTTACGGCGTCTGTTGATGGAACTGTGAATGGCTGGACATCGCGAGAGATGCTGCTGCCAATCGTCAAGTATGGAGCATGGCGATCTGAGATGTCGTCAATTCAATTTGTGAAGCCGGCTTAATCCATAGTGGGTGAATGTCGTCACACACACACACACACACACACACACACACACACACACACACACACACACACACACACACACACACTCCATTGTGAGTAAAACACGAAACAACTAATCAGTGTTGATCCATATCAGATGATCAACAAAAAGAAGACTCTTAAAATAAATAACTATCTTAAAAGCATGATAGCTTATATACAGGATGTTCCGTAATGATAGGGCATATTTTAAATGTAGATATTGTAGATACCGGATGTTGGCATAATGGTTAGAGTGTACGCCAATGGCCCAGGAGACCTGGGTTCAATCCCAGGTTAAGTCATGCCAAAGACTCAAAAAATGGTATTTGATGCAACCTTGCTTAACACTCAGCATTATAAGGCAAGGGTAAAGTCCAGGCAAAGGAGTAGTTTCCTCCTCTGCACCTTGGTGTAGTAGCTATCGAAAAGGGAGCCTTCGAATCACCATCAACTACGGTCGCCAACTTTACTTTTACTTATATTAACGACATTGAGTACGAAAAATATTCATGATATAGCAAAAAGACAAAGTTTCACCAGAGAATCTCAGACTTGAATATAACATTAATGCCCCCCCCCTCTCTCTCTCTTTCAATACAAACAACGCGGCTAAGTATTCTTTCTACGAATGCTCCGCAGCTATGCAAAGTTTCCTTGCATGCACCTTATCCTTGAGGCAAACCCACAAGAAGTGGTTCACAAGAGTTAGATTTGGGGATCTGAATGACCACTAGATATGGCCAAAGTATTCTTCCCCTACGTATTCAGAATAAGGGTTCCCTATTAAAAAAAAAAAAAAAGAAAAAAATCAGATGCCTGTTAAACTTCTTGGGTGAGTTAAAAGTTTTACAACATTTAGCTACGTCTTAGTTTGCGACGCGTGTATTACGTCACTAAAGGAGGTGCCCGTGGTGTAATGGTTATCGTCGTAGGAAATGGACACGGTGACACGAGTTCAAATCCTGGACGAGACTGATAGCATTTCACAAAGCACTAATACCCGTGGAAAAGGTGTGAATCCAATTATTCTCCCCCCAGCTATGGGTAAATAGTAGGGCAGACTGGGTTCTTCAGCCGTAGTGAGGCAACTAGTCTAGGAGAAGGAAAACTCTGAATTCAAACCTGTTAAACTCCGCTTAAAATTTGACCTTGAGTCATATCCTGTCCGAGCGGGGGTGGGGTTGGTAAATATGATTACGTGACTAAAGTAGTTCAAGCCGATGTAGGTACCCGCTGCAGTTGGTGGTATTGTGGTTGTTGGTACGCTGACACGTTATACGTTGTTTTACTACTAGTGTGATTTGAAGGTCACACAGATGAACATCGAAGGTAATTTAATTCGGAAATTAATGCCTTACGACTTCGAATTGAGCCACAACGCTGCGAAAGCAACCAAAAATATCTTTTGTGTGAAAAGTGAAGGGGCAATTGATCACAGTACAGTAATCAGAAGGTTCAAGAAATTTCGCTCAGGTTGGAAGAACCTGGATGATCAAGTAATGCTGGGTAAAACTATGAATTCCGAAGCTGTGTTTGGAACACGGCCTCAGAATCTATAACATTTGGAGGATAATAGCAAACGAGATCGGTATCTCACGACCTCAGCGAAAGTATTCAGAACTGCCGAATTGTGCATTACTAAAATATTGTAAAACTTTTGACTCGCCTCAGTATATAAAAAATAACTCCACAGAATTTACATTAAAATACACAATATTCTAATTGTAGGCCACTGACTATACTTTTGAAAATTAAAAATAAAATGTGTCCTATCATTATGGGACACACTGTATATTTTTAATGTAGAGTTGAATAATTTTATGATTAATGTAACCTATAAAAATAAGTATAGATGAGCCTCATTTCAAACTCTCAGCTTTGCGAGTTCTAAAAGGGTTCATCAAATTAATTTTGCTATTTTAAATAATGATTAAACTGATGTAAAAAAAAGTTTTGTCGAAATACTCAAAAATGGTTTGTATTAAATAGAAGCAAATGAAGTTCATTAAAAAGTTAAACTTTTTAGGAAGATTACTGGATTGCGGCTCGCTGCGAACTTTACAGGATTCGCTCTTGCAAAAAGAAAGATTAGAACAAAGAAAAGCAATGATAAAGAAATATAGCATCTTGCACATTAACTGGATCCATAATTCGAAGAAAAGATATATAAATGGACAATTTTACAAGTTTTCAGCGTTTGCTGGATTATTATGTGTGCTGCAGGGCGGGATTTTGTGAACGTTTACTTTGTATATAATTGGCTTTCTAAAGCTCATTTTGATTCTACTATATCTGTAGCATCAGTTTATCGTTGAGATATACGTTTACCTTCCAGCTAATGTACAAAGCGCATGTCCATTACAAAGTTGTCAGAAGTTTGTCTGAAACTAGCGCATCTTTCTGATTTACTTTCGGCTTCGTGTTCACTTTTAATAATAAACAAAGATATTTGTTGATCAATCTTTGAATTGTGTATCTTATTTGTAGTGGCTTTCCTTTTTCTTTTTTCTTTTTCTTCTGACTTTCAGTAAACGGGATTAGCACTTATAGTTATTTGGGTTTTTTTTTCTCTCTCTCTTTTAAAGAATCCAATATATCTGAAGAAGATGATTCTATCTGATAGAATGTTAGAACTTTAGATAAATGAAAGATTATTATCATTTACTATTCTGTTTCTCGTCTTTTATTGATGGAAATAATAATTTAAAAAAATGATGCTCCACAAAAATAGATAATTGGATTGTTTTCATGTATCAATCTAGTGCTAAATATAGATTTTATATTCGGTTGCTTGGAAGTTAGTTGATTTCCCACTTATCAAGGACCATTATTAGCATTAGTACAGGGTGGAACGATAAAATTGTCGTCCTAAAGAAAACAATACTACAGCTTTATTTTAAATCTTTTATTGAAAAAATCAATTCAGGTAACTTGATTATGTAGTAGAGCTGACATCTATTCAATGTAGCCACCTTCAGCCTCAATCACCGCCTCGATACGGATCCGGAACTGGGAGCATGCCTTTTCCACAAGCGCCGACGGGAGTTCGGCGAATACTCGGTGGATGGCGGCGTTCAGGCTGGCTTTGGTGTTGTTGGAGGTCATGTTGGTGATGTTCTCGACGTATGACCAAACGAAGTAGTCCAGTGGATTCAGGTCGGGGGAGGAGGGGGCAGTGAGTGAAGGATACAAAGTCGTAGCACTCCTTCTGAAGCCAAGCCTGGGTCTCTTTGGACTTGTGGGCCGGCACCGAGTCCTGCTGCCACACCCAGGGTCTGCCACCGGCCACCTGATTGCACCAGAAGATCACCACACTCTTCAGCACATCCAGGTACACTTTGGTGTTGACTTTCAAGCCGACTTCGAAGATGTGAGGTGGCATGATGTGGCCCTCACTTGAAACCACACCAAAGACCATAACCGTAGCCGGAAACTTTGTTTTCATCACCCTGGGCGCGTTGAACTGTCCACATTTGCATTTTGAGGGTGCTGGCAATGCACTGTTGTCATAACTTGGATCGGTAGAGAGCATGAGTTGTACAGCGGCGCATCTCCGATCTCGCTCGTTGAACATTGTGTTACTTTCAGACATGATAGAAGGCTTCTATCGCTCTTGGGATTTGTACACAACTGGCCAACTAGTAGATGGTCTGCAACAAAAAAAAAAAAAAAAAAAAAAAAGAAAAAAGAAAACCGGTTTTCATTAAACGGAAATAGAATCATGTCGTCTTTTTTAGGGTGACAATTTTATCGTTCCACCCTGTATATCCATGATATACTAACAATGAACACAACGGAAGGAAAAAAAATAAGCTGATTTATACATACTGAAATATTTTATACATACACTTTATAAATATACAAGTAGTATCGGAAAGAATACATAAGCGCATTCCAATAGCTGGAAGTGTGCACATTCTGAAAAAGCATTATGTAATTGGGGTATAAAAATAGAAAAAAAGTTTTACTTTATAATGATGGAAGTAGAGCGTGTCTTTACTGTTTTATAGTAAGGGCAAGAGACAATGTTCCTATTGTTAAAAGAAAGAAAATAGTTTTCTGAACTGTCATGTGACACCCAACAAACACGTCCATTTTCTAAAAGATATAACCATTTATTGTCTCATAACAGTTCCATGAACAGGTTAGCAAAAAGATCTTGAGTTCAGATCCATTAAACTTTGACAACACTGGTTTTCAAACTTTTTTTGCCACCACCCCCTTCACCGCTGGACCAAAATGCCAGCGCCCCCCTCTTCCAACGAACGCCAGAACGACGGTAATGTTAAATGTCATAAGAATTGGTTGATTCTTCAATCACAAACAGTTTGAAGAGTATAAAAAACAATTTTAACAAACAAAAATGGTTAACATTTATTTTTCAATCACAAACACCTTGAACTGAACGTGAAATAAATTGTAAAACTGAACGAGTAATTATTAACAACTACCCTGCTTAATGAGATGGGTGGGCTTGGCGCATTGTAATCAAACTGTCAACATCAGGATGAAGGTTTGTCAGGAGCAGTCTTAGATCACCGCGCTCTGTTATGTTGAGTTTGTTTCATTGTTTGGTGAGGAGCCTGGACACAGCGCTGAATCCCCTCTCAACCAGGTAAGAAGTCGGAAAAGCAATGAAAAACAACTTGATGTCTTTCCACAGGGTTGGGTAGCGTTTTGGATCGCTGTTTGCATCCAAAACGCTTGGTAAGAGGTTTTGAACTTTGGTTTCAGATCCTCGTCATTTTGCAAACTTACAAGTTCCTCTTCTAGATGGGTTGGCATCTCTGTTCTGGGTTCAGTAAACGGATCGATCACCCAACCAGGGATTTCAAGAGAAAATAGGTCGTTGAATCTGACTGACATATCCCCGAGGAGTTCCCCTAAATGAGCGCAGTACACGGCAATGTCATTGTCCTTCACTCCTGTTTTCTTCTCCAAGTCAGACAAACAAGGAAACTGATGGAATTCGCGGCGTCCAAGGCTCCAGCTGTAGAGCTGTAATTTTGAGAGGAATGTCGAGAGGGCGGACTTGGCTTTGATTAATGAAGTCTCATCACCTTGCAGCTGCAAATTCACTTCATTGAATTTGGAAAACATTTCAGTGTGGTAAGCAATATCTGTCTTACTCGATTTCAGTTTGTCGTAAAGCTCAGGGTTGGATTCTTGAAAAAAAAAATCCAAAACACTGTTAAACAGTGTGTAAAACCTTTTTAAACAGTTACCTTTCGACAACCACCTAACTTCTGTATGGAGAAGCTGGCATTGAAAATCTTCGTCATTTTCAATACACAGCAGATGGAACAGTCGAGAATTGAGAGTATTCGCTTTGATTTTGTTGACTGCAGCAATCACAGTCGATAAGGATTCATATTGCTTCTCACTCAAATTCTTTGCCACAAATGTTTTCGATGGATCACACAGTGAACTGTGAGGACTTTCGGAACAGCTTTTTTCAAATAACTTAGAAATCCACGGTGGCGACCAACCATGGACGGGGCGCCATCTGTAGCACATGAGATGATGTTAGTAAGTGGAATGCTTTTTTTCTGGAAATAGTCCTCCACAGATCGATACACTGATTCTCCTTTGGCATCTGTTTTCAGGAGACGTGCAAACAATCATTCTTGACACAGTGACCCACCCTTGATGAAGCGTACATATGCGAGAAGTAGCGATTCGTTTCCCGGAAGAGTGGACTCGTCCAATTGCAAACTGAACTCAGTTGTCATCAACATCGTACCGAGGGTCTCTTCGATGTTTTCAGCCATTTTGTCTACTCTTCGTTGAACTGAGTTGTCACTGAAAGGAATCGATTTTATCACTTGTTCAGGAGATTTGAGCAAGACATTTTTAATAACCTCTTTAACTGCAGGCAGAATCAGTTCTTCTCCAATAGTGTGGGGCGTGCCAGCTTTCGCTATCAGCAAAGAAATGTTGTAAGAAGCCTTCAGACCGTCATATGAATTTTTCGATGAGGAAGTAAACATATTCATTGTTTTTCGCTTCAAAAACTGATCTCGAAGAGATTGAAAGAACGCCAGTGTTTTACCAGATTTATCGGGATGAATCTTCTGTAAATGTTCGAGGAGCCTAGACGGCTTCATTGCTTCATTAGAAAAGTTTTTTTCACAAACCAAACACATGGGTTGTTGTGGATTGGTCGATGATTGTATAAATCCATACTTCAAGTACTCCACAGAGTATTGCCTACACTTCTTTTTCGATGCCCCTGGGGTTGCCATGTATGTATTCTGCCCTCGCTAAATGTTTATAAACATCTTGCTTAGACAGCCAGAATAAACTCAGACTCACGCATAAAGGAACACTAATTCCAAAATTATGAAAGAGAAATTTATTCCAACTTGAGGCATGTAAATTTCTGAAAGAAAAAATAAAAACAAAGCAGTTTTCACTGTGACAAAGGGGAAGAAATAAGTAGAAATTTCAGGGGAGAAAGTGAAAGGCAAAGAAGAAAGAGAAGGAAGGGAGGGAAAGTAAGGCGACTATAACAAGTAGAATTTTAGTTTACTACTAAGTAATAAGGAGAGTAAAAGTGAGACAAGTAGCATGGCAAATAGGAATAATATTCCGATAATATGTAAATTGAAGGCAGCAAGTAGAAAGTAAACATGGTGAGATAAGGCAAATGAAACATACCAGAGTCATGTTGAAGGGGTGACTGAAGCGAGAAGGAAAGAATGCGTGTTGTCGGGAAGAAAAATGCCTTGCGGAATGGTTGAAAGTCCCGCCGAAAAGAATAAGTCTCGTAGCTTTCGCGATGCCGAGAGTTTGGGATTAATTGATAAAGAGAGAATAAACTCCCAAGAGCAGAGCTTAAGGCAACCCGAAAGAGAAATTAAGAAGGGGAGAAGAAATGAGAAATAAAAGTAACGGAGTTAAAAAGGGTCAGAAAGTTTAACGTCGCAGCGAGTAAACGGGAAGTAAACAAAGGAGAAAGCGGTGACCAGGGGAAAATTTCCCTTACGAAGAGAGTTCTGGATACAGACGGGACACGTACGTCTAGTTGCAGCGACTGGGGGACGCTTAATTAAATCGCCCCGTTTTTCCGCCTTTCTACCAACACCAACGTCACATTTTACTGTAATTGCTCTAACACCCACTTCAGAATTTCAACGCGCCCTTCCGACTGTTTACTCGCCAGCGCCCCTCTGAAAGTTCATATCACCCCGAGGACGGTACCGCCCACTTTGAAAACCACAACATTAAAGTATGAAGGCGCGCTTATTCATTGGAATATGTGTAGCGAATGCCAAAGAAACTATTTAACAAACAAACAAACAAACAAACAGAAATACTTCCTTCATTATTTGTTTCTGTTTTGATACTTTTTGAACATTTCTTGTATTCAGCGAAAAGGAGACTTTTTATGACCCAAGAAGAAACTTTTGCTTTGTAATATCGTAGCCTTCCAGCAACTCAAATCTAAAATCCTAGTTGAAAAACGCAGAGTCATCTGTAACGTCAGTTAAAGGAATTTTTCACTCCAACCGGAAACGAAAAGCCTTAGTATCAACAATAACGTCACCCTTCGTTGACGAGTGGAATTTTCCGTAACCATCACGAAAGCTATTGACAAAAAATTAATTCTGCAGAGCATTTTCAAGATGATTTCTAAATGCAGAATAAAGTATGTGGCATTTGTAAGCTCGTCTCGTCAATGTAATGAAATATTTCATTTTTATTCAAATTCAAAAAGAGAGACTCCCTGTCTTTGACAACACAGAATTTTCGTCAATTACCCACCTGGTAAACCATTCAATACGCGGCCCTTCCCTTCTATATAAAGGCAGTCACTGACCACAAAATTTTAGTTCGCAGCGGGCATTCGTGCCCGGTGGGAGGGAGTTAGACGAACTTCTTTCCATTGGTAACAGCACACTTCTTACCAGCGCCTCTTCGACCAGCCAGCAGCCGGCTCGGGATTCAACCAATCACAGCCACAGACTCAGCACAGCCAGGATTCGACCAATCACAGTAGCTCTCTTAAATAGTTCTTATTAGAACTAAATCACGAAAGTTATCACCAGCTCTTTGGCAGCAGACCAGATCATGCAGCAACTCTCCAGTCCACGAGTGATAATACTGCTCTGACTATCACCAGCACTCACAGGCAACATCGACATACACCTGTAAAATAATAAGAAATTTTATTAAATTATTCAAGATATAAATTGTTTGCTAGCTAAACTTTGAGTTCGAAGTTGCAGGGTTTCGTTTCGTAAAGGTTAGGGCTTGCGGAGACCTTGTTTTACGTAAACGTGTCAACTCCTGTTATAATAAGATCGATAAGTTTGTTTTAGAATCAGCTGTAAACAAAATATTACGATAAACAATTAGATAGATATCAGCAGATATAATTTTAACCTCACCGCAACAGTAATATTTGTGTATGGTATTGTAAGAGGGGTAGAGAGAAGAGAGAAAAGATAAGGGTGTTTCGATAAGGATAACGCTGTATCGCTTGCCTTTCGAGTGAAGAGACAAATGAATGTTAACAAATAAACAAAGGTACGTATATTTATGATTCTATAAAACAAGCAATTCTATACTGAAAAGTTCATTCGGGGAAAAATGGTTTCAGTGGCCCTAAAGGTTGTAAGAAAAAACAGTAGCACTAGGAAGAGAAGTGTGGTGTTCAGAGCAAAGACTTACTTGTATTCACGTTTGTTGTGGTAATGGGGAAAGCAAGGTCAGCTTTAAATCGTGGCCTGTTACAGTTGTGGTAGTGTTTTTTTTGTCAGGGATCAGACCTAACGAAAAATATCAAAGTTATTCTCCCCTGATGAATAGAAGAGAGTTGCCTCCCGTGAACAGTGCATTGTGTGATTTGGAGAGATCCGGAAGCAGAGACACATGCGTTAGACAGGAGAAACTTGAATTCGCTATGGCACATGGTAAACGTACATTTAACTGATGCACATAAAGTTAAAAGAACTTTTCTTTCTTAGTAAACGCATGTTTCTACCTGTGGTTAATAAACCTTATAGTTTTATTGTACATCCACGAGTTCGTCTCTTTTCAGTCTTGTTTACATATTTTCTTTATTCGTAAAAACGTAACAGTTTTATAACTGTGGGCTGTTCAAGCACTTTTCATTTGGGTTAGTCGTTGATAGATCGATAATAGGACACGCGTGGTGTTATAATCGTGGGTTGTTCGAGCACTTTTTATTTGGGTTAGTCGTTGATAGATTGATAATGGGGCACGTGTGGTGGTTGAGCAATTTTTTTTTTTGTTAGACTAGTCGCAGACAGATCGATAATGGTGACCTTCGAACAAGCCAATTGCCGTGTGGAGTTATAACCGCGGAGTTATCAAGCACTTTTCATTGGGTTAGTCGCAGATAGAACGATAATGAGGCACCTGTAGTGTTAAAACCATGGGGTAGTTAAACACGTTTCATTGACCTTGTCGCAGACAGATCAATAATAGGGCACGTAGGGTGGTCGAGCATTTTCATTGGGCTAGTCTCAGATATGACCATGTAAGGGTTTCGTACGCTAAACGTGTTTACGGTTGCCATAATGGTATATGGCCATTTATGGGTTGTCGGAACGAGATATGATCGTTTAGGAGGAGTCTTTACACTGCACTTGCAGTAGTGAATAAAGATGCATTCACATGGACAGGACTGTTGAGTGGAGTTCTGTCTGTGAATAAGCCAAAAAGTTTTGAACGGTTGAGTGTGCTATCAGGTAGTACGGGATAAAGGCTTCAGCAATTGATTTGTTCGAGGGTCACCATGTGTGTTAATGGTGCATTAGTATACTAGCCAACAATGCTGTGAGAAAGGGGCATCATAGCCTGGGGCATAGTCACTAGTTGTTGCTGGCTCGGTCTACACAGAGAGAGAGAGAGAGAGAGAGAGAGAGAGAGAGAGAGAGGAATTTTGGAGCATTTATGTGCATCGGAGCGCTGTTTTACTTATAGTGTCATTCAATTGGCCAAAAGAATTAATGTGATCTCCGCAACACTGTAGACCAAGCAGTCACCGGGGGTGATCGCCTAACGTCTTATTTCACACCTTGACAAAAGAGTCGTGTATTATTTGATTTATAGAGTTACAGCCTGTACTAAAACCACAATTACACACTCTGAAGTTAATCCCGATGCATTTGGTGGAATATAAAGGGAATAATCTAACATGAAGAGTTGATTTATAATGAAACAATCAATTTTGAGAGATATTGTTGTTAACTGTAAGTACTACGTCAGTTTTTGTTGAAAAAGAGATTTTCACTAAACAATCGGAAAGGTTTCTTATTCTTGCATTATAACTCAAGATCATACGTAAAATGTGCACAGAAAAAAGATTTTGGAGATGTATATGGAACTCTTACTTCATTCACAATACTCTTTCAGTATTCAAACTAATATTGCTTTTGAGCTGGTGTCTTAAACACGCGGCTGCAGGCCGCATGCAATCCATAAACAACTCTTCTGTGGTACACGACAGAAGAATTTTCGTCATTAATATTTTCTTAAAACTTGATAATTTAACTCTTGCTACCGACAATGCATCTCCCCAGAGAAGGGTAGCATTTACTTTAATATTTCAGTTACTTTCACTTCAAAATCAAAAACGGAAAAGCAGAAATAATCCAATTTTATATTCATTAAAATATCTTAATAAGAACGTTAGTGAAATTTGCGGATCTTTTGTAGAAGAACTCCACCAAAAAAATACACCCGCCACCCAAAAAATCAGACAAAATGGGGGGGGGTTAGCAAAAATAAATAAATAAATAAATAAAATAAAAATAAATAAATAAATAAATGAATAAAAGTTTTATTAAAACTGAAGAGGGTGAAATTCATTAATGTCATTGAGTATTTACATAAAAAGATCGTTTTCCGCGATGTGTTTCACATTGGCGTTTATTCTGCATTTTCTACTGATGTAAGAAAGATCCAGTAGTTTGATTGTGGGCCCCACACCCCGGTTCGACAAAATTGGTCGTATGGTTAACAGTTAGATGAGTGTAATACATTACAACCCTAACCCTAACAAATCGATGACGCGCAGCTCGATTTACCTTAGGGAAAATAACTACATCTCTATCTCTTCAAAGGCGTTGAGAGGTGCATTTCATGACCGTTACGACAAAGGCGTTGATTGTGAATAATTCCATGGATCTGTAAAAAGCGAATTGCTGACTCCTTGTCATGAACACGACTTGAAAACGTAAGGAGATGCATCTCTAACAAAAAGTCCGAAATAAATCTAATGAAGAGTGAAGATATGGTTAACCCAGTTATTGACATATGGGGCTTTTTTTTTTAAACTTATTTTTTCATTAGCGGTGGGGCTCTTCTACCGAAGATCCAAATTTGCATCAGCTTATTTTAAAGGTCTGTTGTGGCGGAGGTGAGACTGAGATAATAGAAAATTAACTCACTCAATAGAACAAGAGGATTAATTTTTGTTTCATTACGCGAGAAGGGGTAGATTTAACAAATCATATTGGCATAGGTGTTCTTGAGATGACAGACACCTAATACACACAACAGAACATAAGAAAATTTATTTTGGTTCGTAACGTAAGAAGAAATAGATTTAACAATTTATATTGGCATGAGGAAGGTGTAACTGAGATGAAAGACAATATACACAAGAAAATCATAGAAAAGGTTTTAGAGCAAATTGTTAAATAAACATAAATTATATTTATTATTTCTTTAAATGTGATAAAACTTTGAATTTTGCTTTTGTTTTCTCTCTTTTAATAATATATATATAGTACAATTTATTACAATAAAATGAAATACAATAAAATGGTTTAAAAAAACGGTAAAAAAGGAATTTACTAAAATTAAAAACGAAATTTCAAACTAAAAATTTGTCACCCTTCAATTTAATTCACAAATAATAGTTACTAGGTTGGTTATACATTTTGTTAAAAAAAAATAAAAAAAAAATACAAGAATAGCAGCTTATCAGTTGTATTGCAGATTAACATTATAACTCCCATTTCACTTTTGGCCCCCTTTTCCTTTTCCCTAGGATGTAATAGCCCTTTTAAGTCCTTGAGTTTGAAACTTCTAGTATTGAACATTCCTAAAGGCCACTAATTCCTGTTGAAATATTTAGTAAGCTCAATACGGAGATTACATAAAAAATTTGACACAGCAAAAAGGAAGCATGAAAATGTGTCATTTGATTCAAAGATTCGATTTCTTTATAACCGACTGGGAATATAATTTTATTGCACACACCCATAACAACGAAGTCGTCCGGTTTTAATAAAATCTAATGATTGTGTGTTCATTATTTCATTGTACCCTGTGAAAATATTACTTGGAGAGTAAATTGCGTTATTTTCTCATATTTTAATATCAGGAAGAGAAAGGAATAACTGAAATAGAAATCTCTCAGAGTGTAAGTAACACGAACGAATAAATGAATATAATAAATTGGAAGTTGTTTCGCAGCAACATCAATGAAAAAAAATCGTTTAAGAAGGGACAGGATTGGAATATATTTCTAAGATTCTTTATATTGTGTCCGATTTCTGTTAATTTATTTTTTCTGTTTAAGTGATATCAAGAAATTGGTGGACCGAAAGAAATGCATATCACAGTGAGTCTAAGCTCAAATGCAAATTTAGTTAAATTTACTCAGCCAAAAGTCTTTCAAAAAGATTAACTATGCACTAATAACTCCATGTCACATAAAAAATAAGTTATAAGAATTTTAATGATGTGAATGTCACTAACAGGTGGATCTTGAATGTGAATGCCGTCAACTATTGAATCAATTTGCACTTTTTGTAATTTTTTATACAATTATTTGATATCTTGAGATGTAGATTTTTTTTATATTAACAAGTATATTCTTCTTTTTTCTTTTTTTTTTTTTTTTTTTTTTTTTAGCTAAATGATGTATTTATTTTCTTCATTTTTCATATGTCCTATGTATGTCACTAAACTGCATCTGATGGTGAGACTCCAGTTCTAGAAATCTGGAGAGTATGGAGAACCTCTTTATTGCCATTACTCCCAAGTTCACTTTGAACTGAAGTGGTTGTTCTTGTCCTATCTATGGCTGAATAGGTCTATTAAAAATTGTTCGTATTTAGATAGGACTATGTGACAAAAAACAAAATTAAAAAAAAAACACTCAAAAGAAACAACTACACAAAAATGTAAATATAAAAATATAAATATGAACACGTGATAAACACGATTCCCTAACCTCTAGGCATAAAATAACCCTACACGGCTTGACATATGATTAAAATCAATCAGTTCATTTTTCTTTTCTTTCTATTTTGTAATATACAACTATGAATACATTTATATTACAGAATATTATCACAACTAACTGCACGTGGTGTAATGGTTAAAGCGCTGAACAGCAGAATCGTAGTAAGTGAGTTCGAACTCTAGTCGCGTTATTACGGTCACTTTCGGACAAATACCCGGCTATGGGTTAAATAGTACCACGACTGTTCTTCTAGAAAAATGGTTTTGGCATTGAATAACCCTAGAAAGTTGATATAACAAACTATAAATAAATCGAAGTACCATATATTTAGTATTTAATAGTTATTTCCTATGTGAATTTATGATGGTCGGGTGAATACGAACGAAGACATCTTTCAATTTATTCCTTTTCGAATTTTTCACACCAGCGTTAGCCGAAGGTTTCTCATGGAGTTTGAGTAATAGCAAGTCCACCAAGTATCCAGGACTCTCCTCAATATTCTGGCCGATCGAATCAATGTTGTTGTTTGGATGGTCTCCTCTCGTCCTCTTATTTCCAAGTCCCCCAGTCCTTCTACTAACCCTTTGGTGTCTGTACCAAGAGCAGCAATTACAATTGGTATAAACGTCACTTTCATGTTCCACAGTTTTTTCAATTTCCTTGCAAGGTTCAGGTACTAATCTTTCTTTTTTCTTTCTTTCAATTTTACTCTGTGGTCAGTCGGAAGAGTATAGTCTACAATTCGGCCAGTTCTCTTTTTCTTTTGTTGATTATTACTAGGTCTGGTGGTCTGGCCGAGATTAGGTGATCCTTTGCATCTCAAAATCCCTATGAAGTTTGTGTGTTTCATTCTCCAGAACAGATTCTTGCCTAACCAAGACTGAAGAACTTAGTCTGCCCTACTATTTACCCATAGCTGGAGGGAGAATAATTGGATTCATACCTTTCCCAAGGGTATTAGTGCTATGTGAAATGCAATCAGTCCAGGATTTGAACTCGTGTCGTCGTGTCCAATTCCTACGACGATAACCTTTACACCACGGGCACCTCAAAATTCAAACCAGTTATACCCCGCTTAAAAATGACCTTGTGTCACATCCTGACCGTGGTGGAGGGATTGGTTAAATATATATACAATTGAATTCCCGATTTTAAATCAACATAAGTCGATTTTAAAAGTTAATATTTCATCAATTACGCTATGGTTAGGTTAGGTTATTTGATCTAATGGGATATCAACCCTTGATAGTTATTCAATGCCATATCTTCTTCATACATATATATTATATATGATTTGTAAGCATATATATTTAAGCATTTATACATATTGTTATGGTTTTCTGATAAGACCGGTGGAAGAACAACTCAAACAACGGGTGATAGGTGAACGTTATTGTATTAGCAGAAAAAAGGAAGTCATACAAAAGAAGTACTAGCCGTTTTCGGCTTGCAGTCTGTCAAATGTCTCGTAAGAAACAAGAAGTTGTTTTCCCCGAGCGAGCTAGCACGGAGAATATGTTTAGATTGGACGAGTCCATCTTTGGGGTATGGTAGGATATGTCCCCATACTACATAATATATTTTATACGATTTGTAAGCGAATAGGTTGTTGGCAACATTTTTAAACGAACCAGGTTTCATTTGTTTACACACATTTAAATGGTTACTGGTATTGCTATTTATTATTTGCATACAGTTAAGTGGTTTCAGGTATTGCTATGTAACATTAATAATTATTTTTGATCTATAGATGGGAACATAACAGGTGCTATCACTCCAAGTTAGATGGGACCTGGCTGTAATGGCTATGAGGGAGTACTCCACATTCCCTAAAGCTTCACAACTGAAGCCTTACCATCAGATCGTTTACTGTCATATCCATTCCACTCGTTAGTGGGGTTCTCACCCCTCTACAGAGAAGCAGTAGGTGTATTTTACGACCCCAGCTGACTGGCCTACAATTTCGCTATGTTTTTGTTATTTAGATTAGAATTTAAAAAAAATATATATGAAGCCAAAATTTTACAATTTTAACATTTTTTAATCGTGAATATAATAGATGAAGAGTAAGAGGCTCCCGTGGCTTTACGGTTATCATTGTAGGAAATGGAATCGGCTACCAGAGTTCAAATCACAACTGAGGATGTCAGCTTTTCACATAGTGCTAATGCCCTTGTATGAATTCAACTTCTCCCTCCGGCTATGGATAAATAGTAGGGTGGGCTGAGCTCCTTAAATTTGGCGTGGCAACCAGTTTAAGAGGATGAAAACTGACTTCAACCCAGTAAACTTGGAGTAAACTCTACTAGACTATCCCAACCCAAGAAACGCTACATGAGTGGCGTTCCTGCGACCAAACTAGGTCACGGGACCCATGAGTGAGAGAATATTCAAATGACGTTCAAAAAGTTCTGAGCCTCGCCTAGAGAGAAGATTACAGATGAACTTTTTTACTGTGGTAACACACTATTACTTATAAAACTAGAAAAATTTGAATGAGTTTTTCTAGATTTATAAGAAGCATTAGTGTGTTGTAACAACAAAAATGTTCTGCTATGGTTTTTTTTTCTGCGAGAAGCTTAGAACTATTTTTCATTAAATATACTCGAGAATTTATTCCGGTTACGTTGCTATTATTACATATTTCATCCTTACAAAACAATAGAAGAAAAATGAATGACGTATTTAGTCCAAAGCTATTAATAATCAGAATCGATGAGATCTTTTTTAAAATCACACACCGACTTGTTTGAGGGAATGATACAATTTTGTAATCTGAACTAAACAGAAAAGAAACGTTTAGAACCAGAAACACTCAGAACTTTTTTCTTTCATTTTAAATGTACTTATTGGAGCAAAGATTATTCGTTGACTATGTATTTAACTAATCCTGGGGTTTGGCGCTTAAAACTTCATTTTAAAAGTTTCTCTAAAATGGACAATTATAATAATCTTTTTGACAATCGATTCTATTATATTTCAACGGATTTTACATAATCCTATCTATGAGGCTTAGGATGCGCTGACTGTTTTCTCAAACCCCGAATAATAAAAAACAAAACAAAACAAAAACAGAACAAAAGCTAAAAAAACAACCCAAAAAATAAAAATTAAAAGCGTTTTAACAGCACATGATAATCGAAACTGGTCGTATTTGACAATAAAATTATAAGACTTTAGCTTAATCGAGCTACCATTACCACTTGCTTAAGTTCACTCGCACCACACAGGTGATAATTTAAAATGTAGAGGGCATTTCTGTCGCACCCTGAATAATTAACTGCAAATAAACAAAATAAAATTATATCTAAACTACTTTGTAAAACGCAGAATACAGTTCTCATTTCCTTCAAATTTCAACCAAATAAGCACTGTGTTTAACATTAATTAGAATGCTAATCTGCGATAAACCTGATTGGTAGCAATTTATTTTTTCCGCAGAATGAATATTCAGATGATAAGTGGTAGGAATGTACAAAAATACGCATCTGCTGAAGCACCGTTTTTTTGTTAAAAATTCTCCAAGAATCAGCTTATCATCAGATTTTAATAAAAAAATGTCGGTGTATAGTGCAATGAAAGATGAGGTTTCTTTAAAAAGATATTTTTCCACAAAATTCTAAAAAATTTTAAAAAATTGTTTTGTTGTGATGTTAATTTGACTCCTTAAATAAAGGTGCAGGTAAATGATTTTTACATATTTTTAAGATTTTGCTTACATTTTTTATAACGGTATTTCTACTTTGTTCATACGACTGCCTTATTTTTCAAGTTCAAAATCAGTAAAATAAGGTACTATATATATATATATATATATATATATATATATATTTTTACTTATTAGTTTTCGTAGCTTAATTCTTTAAGTATGTGGTTTGTAACAGCAGCAACTGAGGCCAAAAATCAAAGACACGAGTCTCAAACTGATGAAGATGTATATCTTTATTTGCGCACGTGTTCAGCGTAAAGCAAGCATACATTCCCCAACGTGAAAACTGAAACAAAACAAATGCACTCATAAATGTTCCAAAGAAGGAAACACACCACGAAAGGGATGATTTAAATCGAATCAATCAAGAGAATCCACGTGATTACCTCTTTTTGCCTTGTTAGTGACCCACAAAGACAAACGTCAGTCCCGCATGCCGGTCAATTTGAAAAAGACCGAATTCGCGCCAGCTGGTGTTCAGGTCGGAAGTTCCTCTTGCACCTTCCACCCGGAAGCGACCGGTGCGGGAGGCAAAGTTCAATCTAAAAAACTAAACTCCTACATTCACAGTGGTTCATAAAAGAAAAAACTATACCGGTTGAAACGCAAACTCCTACATTCACAGTGGTTCATAAAAGAAAAAATCAGATTAGACAGCTTTTTTTTTCTTCAGAGGTTTAAAATTAACACCCGTAGATTAAACTCTTCTACTCGCTACATGTGACTGGGATTTTGTTAATTAATGTAAAAATACTGAATGAATAAATTTGATTGAATAGATAAAAATATCTTTTATCTAAATGATACGTTTTTAGTCCTTTTTTATTTAGTATGATTATTCATTAGACGATATTTTTCTACGGTAGAATACGGTAGAATACAAAAGAACCAATTTAAAAAGCGTCACATGGGAGATAAACTTTTTCCGAGAATTATTAACATAGAAACCATGGGTTATTATATTTTTGATCATCTATAGTTTAGAAGAAAGGGCACTTGAAAAACAACCCCCACCCCAAAGAGAAAAACAAAGCATAACATTGTCTAGTTAGTGGGATATGGGAATTAGTATAAAATGTAGGGGACAAATTTACCTAAATTTCGTTTTTTGTTAAATTCCCTTTTTTTCTGTTTTCCTTTTTGAGGATTCGTTTTTTGTTGTTTTTTTTTGTTCGCAATTTATTGTGTTTCATTATCTATATGTACCGAGTGGTTATATATCTCCGACTAAACTTGGCATCAGGGGGCTGTACGAAAGGCTTTTACCTGCTTGCAGGACCAAGTTAAATGCTTGGTGTCAGAGACACCCCCAAAGATGAATGCCGACGGGGTCAAATATTTTGCACCTGCCACGCATGTGTCTCGATTCGAGCGCTGACGCCACTATAAAACGGCCATATTCTGACATCGTGGGATGTCAGTTAAATAAACTCTATATTTATCGTTTTGCCACCTGTTATAAAAAAGTAATATGCCGAATGTTTGAGACTGTAGTGGGCAGAAAAAGAAAATAAAAATAAAAATAAAAAAGGCAGAAACTCCCAGAAGTCCCGGTCAGGAAAAGGGACGATGCATGCACAAAAAAAGGGAACCGTCCTGGCAAAAGAAGGAATCCCTTATACTTTTCAACAGTGGACAGCGAAGAGTAAACACCTCAATCTCCCTTGATGCTAGTGGAAGGCCACATGACCGTCTAAAAGCGACCCCTTGATTAACCTTTCACTAGTAGCAGCCGTCTCGGTTAACAGCATGCTAAATTATAAAAAGTATCAAATGGACCTATCGAACTACGAACTAAAACACCGTATCTAGACATATCCCTTAAAAAGTGCCAAACACATTTTTAAGACCTTAAACATCAAATTTTGGACATATATACCCGGAAACGACTAACACGTTTTAACGCCTTGTCTGAGAGACACAAACATTTCATTTGGATTCAGGAAGAATTTCATCACACACTGAACGGTTGTTGAACACAGAAATAAAGTCAAAATATAAAAGATATCTTGGTATCCTATCTTCTTATCCTGTCTTCTTTCCATATAATTCCTTTACAGCCTTCATAGACCAAGAAGTCAAACCAGCAAAATAACATGGGGTAAAAATAGAAAAACCAAAAACAGAGACATATAATAACGACAACTAAATAACCTGAAACCCAATAAGACATCTGTCGGATAAATTACGAAGTGTATATTGCATTTGATGGTTTATGAGACGTATGAGTTTATAAGACGTACCTTAATTTGGGTTGGCATTTAGAAAATGAAATAAAATAACCAGGTTTAAACTATGAATGTTTCGTGAAGGTTTTTCACCTGACATACGTACCTCTCCCTGCTACCAGGTTATTTTTAAAGTTTCATATGTATTCAGATTAAATCCAAATATTTTGTTAGAATGCGTCTATGTCTGACGGCCTCAACAAATTAATAATATTACATCTTAAAATATGTAACAAAAATGCACATATACTTATACTATATTTAATACATGTTACTACAAATATCTACAATGAGTCGTACTCACGTTTCTTCCTCACTTGAGTTCTCAGTTCATGATACGAAGCCCCTTCATAGAGAATTATCTTCTGTCACATGGCGTTCGGACAAGAGCCCAGAAATATACGTCTTTACTGCTGGGGAGACTCGTAAATAAAGGTCGACTGTTTCGTCTCTCCCAGGAGAGGTAAGCCCTGATTTTTTGTGTCTCCCAACGCAGGAGAGTTCTTATGTATGAACCCTACAGTACCCCACTAAAATACGGAGTATCTGAAAGTTAAAATATACATTTATATCTTCTATTTAGACACGGTTACATATATATATATATATTGTCATCCACAGACAAACTGTTTCGTTCTATCAGCACTCTTCAGTGTGGCTAGACACGCAGGACGCTCGGAGCCAGGATCGAAACCCATCCAACTTTACGTTAGACTAAGTCTCAGACCACTCGGCCAAGGCACATATCAATTAGCAGGAATATATCTAAAAGAATAGGCAGAATACATATAAAATCAGATAGATAAGATTAGAGACTCGGTGGAAGATAGACAATCCAGGATAGCCTGGCAAACAATAAACGAAGTAAGTAGAAGGAAGAGCACAGCCAAAGCAAAATTGAAAGCTGCAAGCCAACAAGAAAGAGTAAAACTGTGGGAACAGCATTTCAAAAATCTACTGGGAAGCCCACCGAAAATAACGGATGAACCGATCACCAGAATTATCAGTAAGCAATTAGACATTAAACTAGGGTCTTTCACCAAAGAAGAACTCGACTCGGTTCTTAAAAAAATTAAAAATAGGAAAGCTGCAGGGCTGGACGAGATCCCCCCAGAAGTGTGGAAGACTAGACAATTCGACGATATACTGCTCCGGCAATGCAACGCAGTCTATAGTCAAAATAGGATAGAAAGATGGATGAAGGGATGCATCCTTCCTTTCCCTAAAAAAGGCGACCTCGGATTAGCCAAGAACTACCGAGGGATAACACTTACATCCATAGCAGCCAAAATCTACAATGCCCTACTACGAAACCGCATAGAACCCAAAATAGACAACATCCTTAGGAAAAACCAAAATGGCTTCCGGAGAAATAGATCCACAACCTCACAGATATTGACCATCCGTAGAATCCTTGAAGGCGTTCGGGCAAAAAAATTTGTCGACTTTACCAAGGCCTTCGATTCCATCCACAGAGGGAAAATGGAACTAATCCTACTAGCATACGGCCTACCAAAAGAAACCGAAGCAGCAATAATGATCCTCTACAGAAACACAAAAGTGAAAGTATGTTCACCAGATGGAGACACGGAATACTTCGACATTGTTGCAGGAGTACTACAAGGAGACACGTTAGCCCCATACCTCTTTATCATCTGTCTAGACTATGTGCTTAGAACTTCGATTGACAAAATCAGAGAAAATGGCTTCGAGCTGACTAAGAAAAGAAGCAAAAGGTACCCCGCAAAAACAATCACAGACGCCGACTACGCTGATGACTTAGCGTTACTGGCGAATACGCCTAATCAAGCAGAGACACTACTGCATAGTTTGGAACGAGCTGCAGCAGGCATTGGCCTCCATGTCAATGCGCACAAAACTGAATATATGTGTTACAACCAAACGGGCAACATTACCACACTAGACGGAGCCTCTCTGAGGCTAGTGGACAAATTCACCTACCTAGGAAGTAGCGTCTCATCAACAGAAAACGACATCGACACACGACTGACGAAAGCATGGACGGCTATAGATAGGCTCTCAATCATATGGAAATCAGACCTGACCGATGAAATGAAGCGCAGTTTCTTCCAGGCAGCGGTTGTATCGATACTGCTATATGGATGCACTACATGGACGCTAACTAAACGGCTGGAGAAGAAACTTGACGGCAACTACACAAGAATGCTGAGAGCAATATTGAACAAGTCCTGGCGACAACACTCCACGAGACGCCAACTGTACGGCCACTTGCCTCCCATCACGAAAACTATACAGGTTAGACGAGCCAGACACGTCGGACACTGATGAAGAAGCAAGGACGAGCTCGTAAGTGACGTACTCCTATGGACCCCCACATATGGCCAAGCAAAAGCAGGACGACCAGCCCGAACTTACATACAGCAGCTATGTGAGGACACAGGATGTAACCCAGAAGACCTGCCGGAGGCGATGAATGATAGGGAGAAGTGGCGAGAGATGGTCAAGGATATCCGTGCTGGCGGCATGACATGATGATGATGATGATGATGATTTAGACACACTTTAAAATGTTTAGACCATCTTACTTGTCGACCAGAACATGTCGTTTTAAGTGACGATTGTTTTTGTGGTTGTGGCAATACGAGCGGACTAATATGAGGGGTTGTAACTTCTAGATACTTGTCCTCTAACATCACTGGTTTCAGTCTGTCTATAGAAATTGTCTGAGGTGTGTTCTTAATTAGAAAAGTATATTTGTCGTTCTTTGTGACGACTTTGTAAACTCCGCGATACGGGGGTTGCAGTGAGTTCGTCCTAGCTGTATCCCGAATAAATTCATGAGTCCAGGTTTTTAAGAGTTTGAGCACGTATGTCTTATCTCTTCTGTTCTGTCCTCTTGGGGAATAAACCATCTCAGACATTTATTTTACTTGAAAGTCAATCAATTAAGGATGTCATGTCCGTTACGTTTTGTGAGGGATTGAGGAAGTACTGTGCCGGTAATTGCAGTGTGATTCCGTACAAAGCTTCTGCAGCTGAACAGGTCAACTCCTTCTCCACCGTATTGCGAAGTCCCTGGAGTATCAGTGGGAGTTGTACTAACTGTTTGGTGCTGGTCAACTCCGCACACAGCGAAGCCTTCAGGCTGCAGTATAGTTTCTCCACCATACCATTTGCTTAGGGATGGTACGCTGTAGTATGGATGTTCTTGGTGCTCAGAAGTTGTGACAATTTGTGGAATAGTTCGGATTTGAACAGGCATCCCTGGTCAGTCGTCACTCTTTCTGGTACACCGTACCTGCGACCCACCTGGCAAGGAATGTTCTTGCTGTAGCGTATGCCATCATGTCTGGCATCGGCAACGCTTCACACCACCCGGAGAATCTGTTAACGCACGTCAACGTGTATGATTTTCCTTCACACCTAGGAAGTGGTCCGGTGATGTGTATGTCGCCCAACATTAGCTCTCTAGCACTTCAGGCACCCCTTTGTCCATGTCCTCGCGTCTGGCTTAATTCGTGGCTAGACAAACCTGTCAGTTAACAAACGCACGGATACGTTAACTCTAGGAAGAGATGAGCTATGCACCGCAGTAAAAATATTTTTGCATAAAGATGCAGGTACGTACAGACGTAACTTGCCTTTGCTTATGTTGCAAATGATCTTTTCTGCGAGGTTAAGGTAGCTGATTTGTTCTAGCTCCAACGCTGTGTTTTTCTCTCGTAGGAGACGTTGGAGGTGCTTATCCTTTTGTTGCTCCTTGAAAAAGGTGTGGATGTCAATCGAAGGTTCTAATAGGAAGGAATTAATTCCACGCGATAAAGCATCTGCAGGGATGTTATCCACTCCATTGATGTGTCTGATATAAACTGGAGAATATAATCCATTTGCTGGATTTCACGTGGGGAGTATTTCTCCGACAAGGGTTTCAGGGCTCCCAATAGGGGCGTGTGGTCCGTCAGAATACAGAATTGCTGACCTTCCAAAAGCTACCGATAGAGTCGTATAGCAGCGAATGTTGCTAGCAATTCTCTGCCAAAAGTGGTATATCACGTCTCCGCCTCCGTCAATTTCCTGGAGAAAAAAATAAATTGGTATCCATTCGGACTTGTATTTCAGTTACAGGATTGCTCCGATTCCAATTGCTGAAGCATCTACTGCCAGGCAAAATTCACGGTTGGATTGGATGTGGGACAACTTGGTTGTATCTGACAGCATTTCATTCACTTTCTTGAATGCTGTTATCGCGTGCTCCGACAATGTCACACTTGTTTTTTTTACATTGGTTATTATGCTTGTAAATAGTAAATGTACATGTGCACAATTGGGAAGGAACCTATGATAAAAATTGATTAACCCTAGGAATGCACGCAGTTGTTTATTAGAGACTGGGAAATCCTCAATACTTTTAATTTTTTTCCCTCTGCTGAAATATGGTGTCCTAAAAAGGTGACCTCAGATTGCCCGTAAACGCACTTTAGTAGGTTGATCACCACACCATATTGTTGGAAGCATTCGAACACCTGCCTAACATGACTTATGTGTTCCTGTTCTGCACAGACGAACGGTAAATCCTGCAAAACCCGGTCCTTGAACCTCTGGAAACTCAAGGCTGCGTTTCGCAAGCTGAATGGGACATGTAGGAATTCAAATAGGCCAAAAGGTGTGACTATTGCTGTTTTAGGGATGTGTTCCACCTCTACAGGTATTTGGTGGTATGCCCGGATCAGGTCGAATTTTGTAAGTATCCGATTATTCATAGCAACTGCTGCTATGTTCTGTATGTGTGGTACTAGGTACCTGTCAAGTTTGATAACAGCATTTAGTGCTCTGTAATACACACACGCACGCACGCACGCACGTCATGTGTTAGACGTTTTACTAACTGGATGAAGTGGTGAAGACAACTCGCTTTTTAAAGGATGAATGATTCCTGACTTCATCATTTGTTGAAATTCTGCCTTAGCAGTCTTCAATTTATCGGGTGCTAGGCGTCTAGCCCTATTATGGATAAGTGGGCTGATAATTTCGATATAGTGAGTGGCAATGCTTCCTTATTAAATGAGGGGATAGTTATCAAGGGTATTCTTCAATCAGTTTACTGATAATAGACTCCTCGTTTGCCACTGCGGGATGTAAAGAAGTACCAAACTTAACCACTCCACTCGCTTCCAGGTATGTTTCCTGGTCTCTCGAACACTGGCCGTGTAAATCAACAAGAAGTCCAAAATTTTGTAAAAAATATGCGCCCAATATGGCGTAACCTACGTCAGTAACGATAAAAATATGGATGTATGTTTTCCGTAAACCTAGGTCGAGCTCCATACACTTCTCACCATACGTGTGTATTAGTGTACCATTTATTGCTCGCAGGGTAAATTTACTTGGGCTAGAATGTTTGACCCCACTCGTTGCTAGTGAGAAAGAGAGTTTTACCCCACCATTTACGAGAAATAATATTTTGGACTCTTTGTCAGTCACATAAAGCAAGCAGCCAGAGTTAGGGACGCCGACAGATGAGGCAACTTTCTTCTGTCGGTTTACTCTTTTCCCTGTTCATTATAGAAGCATGGTGGGATACAGGAGTTTGCTTTGTCTCCAAACCTCTTGTGTTTCCAGCATATAGGCTTTCTCTTGCATCCTCTGGACTATGACCGACGCTTGCAGTGACTTCGATTTATTTTTTTTGTTTACGGACAATTTCGCTACGTCATCCGCCAAATGGTCCACTGGAGCTAGTAACCGTCTCTGTTCGTCTCTTAACTCCTTAATTAGACTAACGGTGGGGGTCATTCACATTAGATATCGTGGGAACCAGTGTGGGTAGTTGTTCGGCCACGTGGTCTGCTACTGCTTCTACTGCTTCTATTGGGATAGATTAGTCTAAGGACGCCAGTGCCAGTTTGTATTTTTCTGGAAGCCGCTGTAAAAACATATGGTGGACGATTATATTATTGACAGTACCCTCAGTCAGCCGTTGTAGCCTTTTCATAAATTGAGATGGGGTACTATCTCCCGGTTCTTCTTGTTCTAACAACTGGGTAATCCGAGCGTGTTTCGATACAGTCAACTGTGCTATTATCCACTCTCAGAGTGTCTCGTATGGGTTTTCTAACGTTGGCTTTATCAGAATATCCCTAATTTCAGTTATTATATCTGTTGGCAATATAGATGATACGCAGCTCCGTTTATCCAATTGGTTCGTCACGCCTCTGCGCAAAAAATAAATGTCCATTTGGAAAAAGAATACCAGCGAGTCCTTCAGGTGAAACTGAGGAATAAGCAAAACGAAACTCGGTTCTGCCATTCTTCTGTGGCTAGCTATTGTAGTAGAAGTACTATCTAGCTCGTTTTTAACTTCCACACGTGGGCGGAGCCTATTTACATTACTATGTGGATAGACCAATCGCGTGGTTAAGCGCGAATTACGGGTTGAATACGGAGTAAGGTAGCTATGTAGAATTCTTACGACCTGGAAATGTTATTCAAAAATATATATTTTTTATATTCTCGTACAAACGAGGAAAATTTTTTTTCTTTTTAAGATATGGTATTTTCTTTATATTTTGCAAAACTCTCGTACTAACGAGGGAAATTTTTTAAAGTTCATGCGTGCCTACTTATCTCTCAAAATAAAAGATGTAAAAATATACACGTGAAACAAAACCAAAAAATATCACATTCGGAGTCACAAATTGTTAGAATGCATCTTTGTCAGACGGCCTCAACAAATTAATAAAATTACATCTTAAAATATGTAACAAAAATGCACATATACCATATTTAATACATGTTACTACAAATATATACAATACGTCGTACTCACGTTTCTTCCTCACTTGAGGAGTTATCAGTTCTCAGTTCATAAGATACGAAACCCCTTCACAGGGTTTATCTTCTGCTTCATGGCGTTCAAGCAAGAGTCCAGAAATATACGTTTTCACTGCTAGGGAAACTGGTAAAAAGAGGTTGACTGTTTCATCTCTCCCAGGGGAGGTAATCCCTGACTTTTTTGTGTCTTCCAACGCAGGAGTGTTCTTATTTAGGAACCACACAACTTCTACATTTAAAAATCTTAATACGTGTGTTTAATTTCATGCATGGTTAAGTATTGTCACTTAATTTTCTTCTTGACTGAGTCTATTTTGAATGAAGTGCCGGTAAGTACTGCTGTTATCTTACATGTAAGTACTGTTTGTTACCTTAGAAAGGAGTAAAAGTGTTGCCTTTGTTGGTGTAGAAGCGATCGTCGCCTTGTTTAGATTTGCAGAGTTGTTTTCAGTTAATTTAAGGGTCAAGGCAGCACTAAAACCACACAAGCCAGTAACCCAAACCTAATCCTTGAGGCAGGGGGATTTTCTAGGATATTCTTTTGGAAAAAAATTGGCGTCTTATAAGCAAAAAGTATGTCTTATAAAAAGAGCATTTAAATATATAATGTATTTGACGTACATCATATATTTGAATTCTCATTTTTTTTTTACAAATACTTGGTTGAGTCAAAAGTTTTGCAATATTTTGATAACGTGAGGTACAATTCTGCAACTTCAGACGCTTTTGTCGAGGTCTTGAAGGTAATGAACTACAATGGACAGCGAAATGCCGGGCTCATCTGATACTCGCTAAGAGTAACTTAGTTAAACGGTGTATTCTCACGAAAATTGTTAAATTTGAATACAAATTAACAAGTAATGCCAGAATATACAGCTGGTAACAATTAATAAATAAACAGAATAAATAAATAAAATAAAATTGAATAGATAAATCAGAATAATACGATTAGTTTAAAAAAATTTATTTAGTGGGATACAAAAAAAATCTAACCAATGTAATGTAAGAAGAGAATCAAGAAAATCTTTTTCTCAAAATCGAGATCGTATAGTATTTGTCCTCCATCCCACCTAACGGACGAGTATGGCACAAGGCCTTTTTTAAAGTGGGACCGGGCGCAGGGCTGTAGCTCACACGCGCCCGGCATTTCCAAAAATGCCTCGGACTCCGTGGGTATTCCTCTTTTCGGGGCGCCTCAGGCGCCGGGCGATAAACCCAACACCTCCGAAGAGGGTTAAAGCCTGGGGTGGGGGGCCTAAGGCCAGAGGTATTTCCAGTGACAAGACACATCCGACCCGAACCGCCAAACTCAAAACGGCCGGCTAAATGCGTCCCATCAACCGAAAATTTGAGCTCAAATTTTCAGCCAAAAAGACCGAAAATCTGAGTTTTAAAATCGAGATCGTATGTTCCGCTTTTAACGGAGCATTTACATTATATGTTATCTTGCGTATCAAAAAACAAAGGAGCGAAAATTTAAATAATGAAAAGCTATTTTTAGTCACAGTGAATTGTGAAAACAGTGTTGTTTTTTTTTAAAGGTATTTGTTTCTTTATTTGATCATTTTATCAAAAAAAAAAAAAAAAAAGAAAAAAAAAGATCACTAACATTCTGAGAATTAATTTTTATTTATTGCGGACTTTTGTCCTCATCTTGGTAGGTTATTTTTTTTTCAAATTTTTATTTTTATTTTTTTGTGTGTTGTTTCTTCTTTCACTACGTTTCGGCCAAATTTCACTTCTGGCCTTCTTCAGGTGATTTACTGCGACCTCGGATAGGAATGATGAGTCTTGTAACCGTATCCCCAGTAATTACTGCCTTCCATAGTTGTTGTCGATCGCACCACGTTTTTGACCAAGTAAACCTCTGGCCGGCTTGGGTAGGATTTGAAACCGCTATCTTCTGACAATGCTCACCTGGAACCGTAGAGACTCAACGTCTCTATCCGCTGCGCCACCTGAAGAAGGCCAGAGGTGAAATTTGGCCGAAACGTAGTGAAAGAAGAAACACACACACACACAAAAAAATAAAAATTAAAAAAAAAGTTAAAAAAAAAAATAACCTACCAAGATGAGGACAAAAGTCCGCAATAAATAAAAATTAATTCTCAGATTAAGAAGCCTCATCTCAAAAATCATTCCAATTAAAGACAATCACTAACATTATTTCCACGAAATATTCAATCACGTAAGAACTTTTTCGTGAATTCTTAGCTGCGGTTAAACCAATATTATGGTTTAAACGTGTTGTTAATGTAAGAGAAAGTTTCATAATGGATAATCAATCTTTGATTAAATTACGTGAAATAGTTTAACATTAAATTGAGTTTGAAAATAATGTGGGGAACAATAACATACACAAAGTATTAACGACAAAATCAATTGATCTGCACAACAATACTAACATTTATTATACAAAAATATCTATGGTTTTATCTTTTAGGCGTATATGTGACATTATCTTGAAAAGTGATTGTTCTTGGTGTGGATTTGTGTATGAGTAGAAGCTCAGCAGCTTTTTCTCTGGAGGAGGTCAGAATGAGTAAAAAAAGAAAAAAAAATATGGGAAGCGAAGTATAAAAAAAGGGGGGTCATACTTGTATTTATTTATTTTTTATTTTTTTTATTTTCAGGCAATTGCTATAATGAATTCACTACGACTGCATTATAACTTGAAAGGTAATAATAATTTTTTTTCGTAGGAAAATAAAAATAGCGTAGCAAAAATGATTTTAAAATAATTTAGGTATCAAAATTTTAAATTTTAATTGTAAAATGAATGAAATAACCATGCATCAATAAATAAAGAAAATATCCTTTGTTTTCATGCCTAGCGGTTAGAGTGTTCGCCAATGGCCCGGGAGACCTGGGTTCAATCCCAGGTCGAGTCATACCAAAGACTCAAAAAATGGTACTTGATGCCTCCTTGCTTAACACTCAGCATTATAAGGTACGGATCAAGGATAAAGTAGAGCAATCCAGGAAAGGAGTAGTGCCCTCCCCTACACCTTGGTGTAGTAGCTATCGAAAAGGGAGCCTTCGGGTTACCCTCGACTATGGTCGCCAACTTTACTTACTCATATAATATTCAAACCGATAAATTTACAAGTAAAACTTTCTCATCATGTCAGTGAGGCTTAGAAGACGCTGACTGGATTCCTCCCTCAAAAGTGGTATCCTGAGTATGACAATAAACTGCATCTGGTGGTAAGGTTCCAATTCTGGAACTCTGAGAAGTGTAGAGAATTCTTTCATTGTCATTCCACTCTGACCAAGAGTTGAAGTACTTGTTAGAGTCCTATCTATGTGTCAAGTAGATCTGTTTGCAAATTATTTGTATTAAATATATAATATATAATATATACTTGATATTATATCTGTATTAGCTATATAATATATAATACTTGATATTATATTTGTATTAGATATATGATATATAATATATGATACTTGATATTATATTTGAATTAGATATATGATATATAATATATGATACTTGATGTTATATTTGTATTAGATAAATGATATATAATATATGATACTTGATGTTATAGTTGTATTAGATATATGATATATAATATATGATATTTGATATCATATAACAGCGAGGAAAAATTCTTTAGAAAGAACTGCAAAAAATGTAAATATAAACGGGCACAATTTCCTAACTTCTTGGCATAAAATAACCCCAGACTGGTGGATATGCCGTTAAAATCAATCGATTCCAAAAATAACACTATTAAAAAAATGGAATATGACTATTGTAAAGTTCAGTCAATTTTAATTCCGCATTTGAAAGAATATATTCAAAAAGACTACGGCACTATTGTAAGCAACAGAATATTTCCGAATTATATCTTCGTAAAGAATATTGTTCTCATGACAATACCATTATATCATAGAAACTCCAACGTGTTCACTTTCATGTAATCATTGAATTAAAATGCATCAGACGAAATGATAGCGAAATTCTCTATAGTCAACAAATAGGGGGGTGTCGGTTGGTCTTAGAGTGCTTTGTAAAAAGACCGCCTACATTAATCCCTGAATAATAGAAGACGTAATAATTTGCCGTTTTCCTCCTCCTTCACAGGAAAACGATGATATACAATATAGGCGGTGCTTCGTATTGACCTGTCTGTCTCCATTCTGATCTAATGATGACACGCACGTCCTACTAACAATTCTCATTAACAGACGCCTCTTTTATTTAGAAGTCGAAACTATATAAGTGCCTTTTCTATCCTTATTTAGTTGACTTGCGTTTCCGACCATTGCACGGAGAACATTTTCTAAAAACCTCAACAACGTCTACTAGCAGATTGTCGAAATCAAGTAAGTAAATGATTTCAATTTTCTACATTTTCTGGATAGTACTTTCACTTTCACAACAAATTCTTGTGTATAATTCTATTTTGATCTGTGTATTGTTTCCCTATATTTTCAATGTCTTGCATACGCTCATTCCTTTATAGAACCTTAAATTTAAGTAGTTTTTAGAAATTAATTGAATCAAATGAAACATTCTTATCTGAATTTTTTATTGCTGTTTTTTTTTTAATTTATTATCTCGATAAATATTTCTTTACAATTAAAAACATTTTTTAAAACTATCATTATAAGTTGTCTTTTTACGTTTACGAACACAGTTTTTCCACTATGATTGTATTTAATGGTGTTCCTGATCCTTATCGATTACTACACATTAGCGGATAAAAGGTTTTCGTCCATTCATTCAAAAAGTCAACCTTCAACATATTTTTCACTTGATTTTCATATTTTCCGAAAATCACGAGAAAAAAAGTTGATTGAAATTAAAGCAAAATACCAACTCGAAGAAAGAAATTCTGCATTATAGTTAATAACCTTTTGAAAATTTTGAACGGATATCTCTCAAATTCAGACAAAAATATTAGGTTGTACGGAAAATACTCTTCAATTTTGAGTAACCTTTTATTCCTTCATCAATGAATTTAAACAAAGTTTCAATCAGTCAAAATATGATCCCGAAATATCGATGCATTTCTGCCTTCGATCATTTATACCTGTGCGATAAAAGACAAGGTTCTAATGCCAAGAAATCTTTAAATGCAGTTTCAACTTTTCCATCGAAAGGGAATTTCTTTGGCATAAAAAAAGTGTCCTGATGTTTGAAAAAACGGTTGTCGGTGGGTGATAGATCGGGAGAATATGGTGGACGTGGCAAAATCTCTTATCCCAAATCAGTAAGTTTCTGCAGTAACATCCTGGCAACTTGTAGCCGAGCATTGTCATGAAACAAAATATGACTAAGCTTGAAAAGTAAACGCATCCTTTCTTTTTTATGTCCATGATTAGGGGCATATAACCATCAAAATCAATCCCTGAAAGAAGTAATAGAAAATTAACAAAGAGAACACTTTAATTATGTGGAATGTGAATTTTTTATACCACTACAATTAAAGTTATATGTTAGAATAAAATTTAAACAGCTTATACTAAAATCGGACCGTATTTTCCGAACAACCAAATTATTTCATTTTACCTTTAAATTTTAGTAAAAAAATTTTGAAATTGGTCTTAAACATAATTAATCATTTCAAAGGTGATTTTTGATATTACAATTATTTTTTAGAATTGAAAGCTACGTGGATATATGACCATAAAAAGCTTATTTTCCAATTGAATCTAATATAAAACATATAATGAATTTTATGGAATTATTACCGAATGATTCGACGAAGTTCAGCACTGATCTAGTGACTTTAAAAGAGAAAATATTATTGCATAAACGTTAACCCTTAGTACTGTGAGCTTTTACAACGGGAGGCCTCTCCACTCTGAAATCCTAGCTTGAAAAAAAAAACCCATGAAAATATTAGATGTTGTCATTTGTTTTTAACTGCATTACAGGCAGCTAAATAAATGGTTACAACACTGTATTGATAATTTACCAGAATCCGGTCTCTGGTTTCTTTGTTCAATGGCATATCAACTTTCGTGTGTTATTTAATGCCATATAGACAATTTAGAATACATGGAAAAATAATAAAATTACATATAAAATAAAAAAATTCTTACATTTTATTTGCAGTAAGAAAGTAGAAGTTGGGGACCCCTTGGCTGAAATTCCGGCCGTTTGAATTTATGTGTTTCTAGTTAGTGGCCCAAATACCGGCCGCACGAATTGAAAGGCTTAACGCGATACATTGCGTTTTTTGAAAGATCTCATATAACTGACAATAAAAATGGATCCGGTTCTGACTTTAAATGAGTCATTTTAAGTCAGACTTTAAATGAGTCATTGTATGTTCATATTTACATTTTTTTTTTACACGGTCCTATCAAATATAGATAATTTTTAAATAGATCTATTTGACCTATAGATGAGACCCTAACAGGGATTAACACTCCAGATCTATTCTGATCTGAAGTAATGGCGACGAAGGGGTACTTTACTTTCCTTAGATTTCCAGAACTGGAATCTCACAATCAGATGTAGTTTAGTGTCATATCCCCGCAATCATTTTTTTGGTAAGAAAGCGTATATGAAGTCTCATTGACAAAGCTGTACTTGAAGAAAAAGTTTTATTTCTAACATATTGGCATTGCATATCGGACAATGATTTTTTTTCAGAAATCAAAATATGGCACATGCTTTGGTTTATAAAGGGAGAGAAAAATCCCTAAGTGCTATTTTAGAGTGAAGAAGAGACTAACTTTTATCTGATGAAATAAGTTCATGCATGCTATAAATTCACAAGTTATTGAAGTTAGTTTTACGTTTGTGAACACAGCTCGAAATAAGATCTAAGATTAGCCCCCCTCCCCCGTGGCCTAGTAGCTAAAATGCTGGACATTTTTGTAAAAGTATTCGAACTCCAGTCACGCTATTACGTTCATTTTCTTCTCCTTCAAGTTGAGGGCTAAATATCACCACGACAGTTGTTTCTATAAGGATGGCTTTGGTATTAAATAACCCATGAATGTTGATATCCCATTAAATGAAGAATCCAAATCCAAATTAGGTAAGACAAAATACTGTGAAATATGAATAATTTCAAAAAGGATCTTGTAAATAGAAATTTTACATTTAGCATTTTCAATTTTGTATACATTTAGAAAGGGCGACAATGATCAAATCGTACTGACGGTACGGATTTACCTGTCTCCCTCTCCATTCAACCCTATCGTTTGTCGCTCCTGGTAGGTCATACAGACTGCGTTCAGTGTCCACACACAGAAAGGGCTAACATAAAAGCTTATCTACAAGAACATTATCATATTTACCAACCCCTCCGCTCGGGCAGGATGTGACACAAGGTCAATTTTAAGCGGAGTTTAACAGGTTTGAATTCAGAGTTTTCCTTCTCCTAGACTAGTTGCCTCACCAAGGCTGAAGAACCTAGTCTGTCCTACTATTTACCCATAGCTGGAGGGAGAATAATTGGATTCATACCTTTCCCAAGGGTATTAGTGCTATGTGAACTCTACAAGAACATTATACTAAATCCTATTTGTACTAGCGTAGTTTTATATACTAAATATTTGAAGAAAGCAGAAAAACAGAATAATGCAATTAGGTGAATTTATTACATCACAATAAATTCACCTATTTGGATTATTCCGTTTTCTTCATACTGTCGGATTTAGATCCATATTTAATTTCATACTAAAGATTTTTAAGCTCTATTTGAAAATCAATATTATGCTTTCTTCGTTTAAGGTGGTGTCTATGTTTAATGGCATATCAACCTTCTTGGGTTACTTAATGTCAAATCCATCCGTTTAGAAGGACAGTAGTGGTATTTATTATTTAACCCATAACTGGAGGGATAGGGGGATTCATACCTTTCCCGAGGGTATTTGTTCGAAAGTGAATGTAATAGCGCGACTGGAGTTCGAACTCGCTTACTACGATTCCGTAGTCCATCGCTTAACCATTGTACCATGAAGACACCGCCTTTCTTCGTTTAAAGATCCACTTTATACATAATTCCATGAAAAGCTATTGTTGTGTTCTTCATTCGCACAAGGAGTTACAAGTGGGTTTCACTGGAGATTAAGTGACAACGAGTTCCCTCAATTCTCCAGCACTCTCCTCAGTATTCTAGCTGTTTTCAGTTGTGCAATTGTCTGGATTGTCTCGATTCTTCCTTGTCTCCTGTCGGTGGGGCTAAGAATATGTTGACTCTATTCCCTTGTAGTGAGGTAAGACCCCACACCTCCAAAAAAGTGGTGTTTCGAGTTTGACACTAACTACGTCTCGGAGTGAGGCTTCATTTCTGGAGATTTGAAAAGTGTGGAGCACACTTCATTTTCATTACTCCCAGGTCCACTCTGACCCGGAGTAGTAGCATGTTATGTTAGGACACCATCTATGGGTCAAATAGATCTGTTTGCAAATTATTTGTATTAGATAGGAATACTTGATATCTATAACCATGTAAAAAAATCTAAGAAAGTACACATAAATGTAATTATAAATGTGTAATATGCACGATTTCCTAACTTCTCGGCATGAAATAACTCGCTGACAGGTTGACATGCCGTTAAAATCAGTCAGTCATTCAATAAACCCATTAATCGATCACCCACTTCATAGTGGATCATCTTTTTCCCCCAGTCTTGCCACTTTATTTATACCTGCAGCACTAATTTACAATATTCATTTAATATGCGAGGATGGGCTGAAATGTTCTTATGATAACGTCATTTCTGCTGTTGATATCTTTTTTGATCAATGAGATCCACGCACTTCAACACCGATGGAAGATATGTGTGGACTGCAAGGGTGACTGTGCTGAAAAATAAACCTCATTTTGTCACATTTCATGAGAGTATCTTGGTCAGCTTATGAACCTTTTAGCCGACCCTTGTATGTTTTGCCGTCTCTACTTCGAGATGGTCTTCTTCGTCTAATTATTGTTATTTTATGATTATTTTTATACCAGCGTTAGCTGATGGTCTTTCACTGGAGTTTGAGTGACAACAGGTCTCCTCAAGTGCCCAGGACTCTTCTCAGAGGATTTCTAAGTCTTCTTGTCCTTTTACCAAATCTTTGGGAATTGTTCTGAGCGCACCTATTACAATTAGTATCACTGTCACGTTCATGTTCCATAGCATTTTTTTGTATCTGGCAACTTATCTCTCTTTTCATTTTATTTTATTTTTACTTAGTGGTCTGCCAGTACGGCAAAGTCTACTATTCGGCAGGTTCTATTATTATTATTATTATTATTATTATTTACTCATTAGAGTTTTTCATATCAGCAATTCTCCTCAAGTCTCTAGGACTCTTCTCAGTATTCTGGCCTTTCTCAATAATGCTGTAGTTTGGATGGTTTCCACTAGTCCACTAACTTCTAAGTCTTCCAGTATTTTACTTGCGAGTTTTTCACACCAACGTTTGATTGTAGTCTTTCACTGGAGTCTGAGTGACTCCAAGTCTCCTCAGGTCTCCGGGACTCTTCTCAGTATTCCAGTCGATCTCAACAATGCTGTAGTTTGGATGGTTTCGATTCTCCCACTGATTTCCATCTTTTCCAGTCCCTTTTTCTGGTTCCTGGGGATCGTTCCAAGATTATTATTATTATTATTATTATTATTATTATTATTATTATTGCTACAGTAGTGTTGTTATGGCAAAATTTGTTTATGCTTGTCATATTTGGTAAAATTAATTGAAAAAGTAAACAAAATATTATCATGTAAATTTCATGAAACAGATTTTTTCGGGTGTGCTCGAGTTATTAGCATAGCTTTAAGTTGCTTACAGTACTTGCTGTTCCAAAGTCGTCACCCACGTCAGGACTTTATAGGTTCATCGTGGCTTAACTTCGGTTATTTGACGAGAACTTACAGCGTGTCTACATCGGAAATCAATAATTTCCTTAGCTTTGCTTATTTTGGCATAAGGCCAGATGGGTAGGAGCACCCTGTGAGAGTCGAACCCTCTCGTAATGGTCTGCTAGTGTATCTTGTTAACCATTAAGCTGCCGTATGCCAGATATGTAGGGAGTTTCAAAACATTTCATATTATAATTAAAAAGTGCTC